>KZ538968.1:0-25911 GCA_000934665.2 Catajapyx aquilonaris
GCGCCCACCTTCCCCGCGCGCGGTTTTCGAACGACACACTTCCAGCTTACCGTTCGTCTCTAAGAAAAACTGCTTATACCCTCGGAATCAGGATTTTTTGCCCGATTTTTAGAACCCAACTTGTATTTTGAGTGGAGTGTCCCTTTAACCAATTGTGGCATGCAACTGGACAGAGCAAGAATCCTGCACTGGTCTGATGCCAATATATCTAGTCAGGGACCTAACTCCATCTCTAGATGCCAGGAGGAAATAAATATCACCCAAACAGATCTTTGGGCATATGTTAAACCACAATTTCTTTCCTCCCCATAAGATTCTTTGTCAAGCCATTCACATCATATTGGGCCAATGGTTTTCATTATGATGACAGGTACTGCCTTTATGGAGTTAATAATGGCACAAAACCAGCCTATCTCAGCCATGCAACTGAGAAGAAGTTTTATAGACATCAAAAGTAACTCCACACTTTATCCTAATAATTTCCACATGCCTTTGACACTCACCACATGCAAAACCCACATGTTCAGCAGGCTCTCAAGGAAAACCTTGGAGGAGAGAAGTGAGGACTTGTTCAACTGCTCCTGCCTCAGGTCATAATCATCGTGCATAGGAACCATCAGTGCACAGATCATGTCTACTGCTGCATGAGTCACTGAATCATCTCCCCTCTTCAATGCCTTCACCACTTTGACTCCCACTTTTTCCCTGAATCCTGGAAGACTTGTAAGAGCTGAGAATCCTGCCTTTGAGGCAACCAGTCTTCTTAATGCCTGAAACTGGGCTTCCAGATCTTCAGATACAATGGAAATCTGATCGCCTTCACGTGTCAAGAGGGACTGGATGGCACCCATAATAAGCTTCTCCTTGTTTTCTGCAAACAGGCTATCCCCTGTGACAGCATGGAGCAAGCCACTGTATGACACATTCGAGTTGAAGCGTTCCACAGCAGAGGAAAAATCCCAACCACATGGGAGCTGCTGCAGAAATTTCAGGTGCATAGACTCCACCTGAGGATTTATAAAACATTGAACATATCTAGTAGAAAGCTAAACATTCCTAGCCCTAGTTAATGGCTAAGGAGGCACTAAAATAATCTGCAACTACCAGTATTTCTTTACATGGCCTTATTCTCAGGCTCACCAACAAGAAAATCATTTTTTAAACAATTCGTGTAAGACTAACAAATAAGCCTGCACTTTGACTTCTGAATTTCTAACGTTATAGAAGTTTATTTATTTATTTATGTATTTATTTATTTATTTATTTATTTATTTATTTACACCCCATTGGGAGAATCGGCGCTCCATTAGGGGAGTGGAGTACCACCATTGGATGGGGCCAAGGACAGGGAAGGAAGGAAGCGGCTGTGGCCTATTATATGGAAACAACCCCACGGAATTTTTTTTATCCTGGAGGGACTGTCGAAAACCACAGAAAACCACGGTCAGGGTTGTTGGCTCCGGGATTCGAACCCAGGACCTCCCGATTAGCAGTTGGGGTCCTTAACCACCACACCAATCTGCTTCGGTAACTTTATAGAAGTTGTAATATATAAAAGCATCAGATAATAATACTGCAGTTGTCCTCACCTCCTCATCAACAGGTACAGTGAATGGACCAAGCCTCTTCCCCCTGTCAGTTGGTGTCATCCTCACATGAATGTCTCTGTTACCAGATGCTCTAACACCATCCATCAATGATGCCAAAAGAGCATCCCTACAATAAAACAATGGGCTTATAAAAACTCTCTCTAGATTTTAAATATTATTCAGTACATATTTAGAATAAAATTGCAATTAATAAATTATCACCTACTAACAGCCAGCCATCAGTACCTGTCAGTAGAAGTGTATGTCCTGATCTGTCCCTTGATATATTCCACGGTAAACATCTGGGGGTCCTCCTTGCTCCTAACCAGGGCAAAGATGTCGCCAAGTGGCCTGAGGGTGCATATGTTGTATGTCTGGGGGTCCCTCTCCAGAAGGCATGTTTCAGTGAGGCAAAGAGTCCGCCTCACTGGATCCTTGTGCCTGCAAGACTGTTTGTGAACTGTGAATTCTGAGATGGACGTCAGGTGCAAGTCGTCTAAGCTGTATTTCCCAAAACGATGACTAGTGAGCTCTTCAAAAGCTACATGGTCCTTCCTCACTCGGACATATATCCCAATATGGTTTGTAGCCTGCTCCTGAACTTTTTGAAGTATAGAGCTGCGGAAGTGAGATGCAAATCCATGCTGAAAATGTTAAGTTTTTTAGTAAATAAAATCGAGTGTCTTCAAATCATGTTCATTAATCTCATTCTGCACATTATTATTGCTGTTAGTTATTAATTACTTGTTGTTGTTGCTATTTATTGCACATGGCTACCAAATTACGACATGAGAATTACACCTACAGACTTTAAGGATTTTTAGTGTTTGAGTCTTTTAGTATCCATATAATATACTTTCAGTCAATATTTCACACCAAAATTGTCGCTTTTACCACTGGTAGTTGCAAGGGTGGGGGGAGTGGGAAAACCATTTCCTTCAGCATAAAATTAAATGAATATTGCACACATCTTATAGCCACAATATTAACTGATTGCAAAACATTACACCTCTTTCTTTTGATTTCTAGGGCACATTCATGGACTGAAGGTTTCAGAATAAATTTGAGAAAGCAGTTTTCATGGCACAAATTCAAATGCAGACTAATCTGAACCAGACTTATAGGCAACTTTAGAAAGGGTCCTGGAAGCTACCATATCCCTGACTTGGAGCCACACTCCTTACCATCCGACCAAATCCCCCATAGATGACCACAAATCCATCAGGTGAATCTGCTATTTCAGCAAGGGCCTCAAAGTCCTTGTAGTAATACGATGCTAGCACCTCCCCTGTGCTTGGATCAAGTTGGTTCAGAGAGCAAGGTGTCACCTCAAGAACCACAGGTAGACGGCTATCAGACCAATGGTACTTGTATGCGTCATAACGCTGCAAACAAGACAGACAATGGATGTAGAACCCAATGAATTATCTACTGGAAGAGAAGGCACTTGTCTAGAAACATCAAACACACCTGGGCGTCAGGTCCTTTCTCAGTGAAATGGTGCCTGAACTTAAGTGCCTCCGTAAGTAGTTCTGCTCTATGCTCCGTGGAGAAGCGCATGCAATCTGTCTTCTTCCCCTTTCGCATGGTTAGAATCAGTTCATTATTCAGAGCAGGTCCTACACCCTTCAAGCTGGGACTAACCCCAACCACATCTGAATATTGCCACTGGTTTGTTTTTTCCATTGACGTTGGGTTGTACGTTGTTATGCAGAGTGTTCCCACAGAAAATACACGCTTGTACCTGCAACAAAAAATAATGCCACAGTGAGCAAGTAACATAGATAATTGTCTCTCATCAATGTGGTTTTGCTTTCTGAAAGATTCTTTCCCCATTTTTTCTATTAGTGTATCAATCAACAACAATTGCTATTTTGTTTCCATATAATATGCAAGAGCTTTTTCCTTGGTAGCCAGGGTATTTTCCATTAATAACTTTGGTTTCACCACTTTATGACATTTCACAAAATATTCTTGCAATGTCTAATCATTATTTTCCAACATTCCAAAAATCATGAAAATTGCAGGATCTAATGCTTAAAACTATCAAAATTCCCATTAGGATAATGGGGACATGGTGTTTCTCACCCCAAGTGGATGATTAGATTGGAGGGAGAGAGAGGGGCAGGGGGGGGAGGGGGGGGGTGTTGATAAATTATCCACCCCTGGAGATGTAAACAAAGTCAGTGACAATGCATAGGTAAGGTAAGGAAAAGCCTAAACCTCGTGCCAAGTCTGGAGTGGAGATTCAATTCGTACTGGGGGTGCCTAATTCATCAACATACTGCCCTCTGTTCTGTGTCCTCAGATCTTCAATTCTGGCAGAGGAACATCCTGTAGGTCATGTCTGGTTATAAGGGAAGTACCCTTTGCAGTAATGACAGTCACTTAAAGTTTAAACTTCTGATGGAGCACTGAATACAATAGTTTTTGCCAATTTTGCTTTTAAAGGGACAATCTGCAAACCAGTCTAGTTATGCTCTGATTTCATCAAGCACTGCACAAATAATCGACTCTCTGGTTGCCCATTACAATTAGTCACTGAACTTCTGTCTGCACGAGTTGTGAAGCCAAAGCAGCTAAGGCTATGTGGCATAGGGTAGAGTGAGAGGGGAAGATAAAATTTTTGGAACTTGGAAGGAAATGGGAGAATCTCGGGAAAACCCACATGAACACGACGAGAACGTCTCGAAATTATCTCTTTCGTTGCCCACCCCCATGCACACCTCTCGTCACTCTGTTGTCAAGCAAAATTTGGTCCATGGATACATAAAAATGGATGGATGCATAGTAATTACTTGGCACAATGAGTACTCACTTTCCCTTCCATGTTGTGTGCTTGGGGGTCAGGAAGCAAGCCAAGTCTTTATTCTCTGAAGCGGAGCCCATCTCTGCAACTGAACAGAATCATTTAGCTATCTCACATACACACCCCCTTAAATGCACATGTGACCAATCAGCACAAACCCTTGACCTGGCTTCTATATGGATAACATTTTTGAGGCATCAAGGACTTATCTGTTACACAACAGTTGAAATTACATACCCGGCTGAAAACAAACCTCATCAGATCTGACCTGAGAGGATTGGCCTTCAGGAAACAGTTTGATACATGCACTACCCTCGGACTAATAAGTCTGTTAGACCAACCAATTTCAGCTTTGTAATCTACTGTAGCAGCAAGTAAATATTTGGTGAGTGATCATCATCAGTATTTTTTCTCTCTGGATTGCCTCCCACCCATGAACTTCCCATGGCACCACAACTGCCCACAATTCTTACATCATAATAATGTTCACAGGATTGAAGTGCAATGTCAGCAACTCAGTAGTAGCTAAGGGCCTGCTGCTTCAAGGCCATAATAATTGAGTCACATGTTCCCTACAGCCCTGTATTTTTAATGAGAACAAGTGTAAGACCAGCAGCCATGATCCAAAAATAATAATCATCGTGGCTGTGATGTTTCATTAGTGGTATATATTATTATTATTATTGAACCAGTGTATTGAACTTGAAAAGGTGCACTTGCGGCCTACATCATTGCCGCTTTGCATCACCAATCATGCTGAAGCCCCTGTTTCAGAGGGGAATCCCCTTATGAATTGCTAACCAGCTATCCTTTTTTGCACTTCCTGATTACATCACTTCAAATATCTGCATATTATTTCATACCTTGCACAAGTATACTGGCAGCCCATTCTCTAAGGTCTGCATGACATTGACACCTGCACAAGCTTAGTAGTGCATTGGCTGATCAATTTACATGAATGGGATAATACCTATAATACATCTATTGATTTTTTTTTACAAAAATTAAGTTATTTGAGTGACACATCAATTTGGAGAGTTAAAAATGTATTTTTCACAAGTAGTAATTAATTAAAAATTTCCAAAATTGTCTGTATGCTACCATAGCTCAGTCTGATCAAAATCAGCTGATGCTACGATCAGGTGATTTGTGTGTTTCCCAAAGGCTGCCTATACCATTCAACGTAAAAACCACCATATAAATCACTTACAAGTACCACAAAATAGCAGAAAACATAAGTTGCCTGTGGGGCAATCAATAGGTTTTGGCTGTGCAATGCTAATTATTTTGGGGGCTAAGTTTGAGTAGGAAAGAAAATTTAACAATAATAATAATAATAATAATAATAATAATAATAATAATAATAATAATAATAATAATAATAATAATAATCAGTAGCATATTCAGTCACTGTAATCAAACTCATATTGCTCAAGGTCATATCAAGTGCCATCTATAATATTAAAATGCTTGCGGGCTTTGGCCGAGCCCTCTGATTGGTCCGCCCCCACATTGTTGCCGCCGCCTCTTCCTATTGAGCCCCGTCAATTGTTGCTGCGACGTATTCAAAACGCATTGTTGCCGTGACCCCTCCGATTGGCCCCCGTTCAGCGCATGCATTTTAATATTACATAGATATCTCAAAAATTGTGCATGACAGACACCTTCTAACAGAGATTCCGATTCAGCAATCAGATTCACTATTCATATAATTATTCATAAAAAAGACGAAAGTATTTTTTGTAGAACAGTGAAGAAATTTTCCTTTATTTTCTGCCCTTTGTTTTGGCTTTTGGGCCTTCGCTAGTATCAAAATTAATTTACTATCCATGACTTCTATTGTACATTACAACTGTACACGTAAGATTTTTATAATAATGCGACAGACTGTCAATGGTTTCCTGACAACACTGCAGAAAGAAATGAATGTCATTGGATCGACATCCAAATGCAACTTGACCACCTCCACAAAAAATGGCCAGCATGGCAACAGCTGCAGCTAACAACAGTTGTCACACTCCACAATGACCCATTACTCCACTTATTGGCATAAAATCCTAATAAGAATCCCTCAAAGGCCGATGTGTCAGCGCAGGCGACACTCTGGCAACCCAATACCCTGTCAATGGTTCGGTCCAACCCTGTCAATCCACCAGGCAGAAAGAACAGTAGTTGTGAGTGAATGAAGACAAAGCAACACCTGTGTGGGCGGCCCCTGTGTTGGGCGGAAGGATGGACTGTCCGGGGCAGGATGCCTGCTGCTGCTGCCTCCGGAAGAAGATCTCGCTGGTCATCCAAGAGAGTGGTGTCGATCCAGAAGGGGCGAGTTGGAGGGAGGGCGGACCCTGGTCCTGTGGTTAGGGGCAGGGGGACATGGGCCAGCTCAGGAGAGGAAGGAGGAGCCGGCTGTGCGCGAGTGACACACACGGTCCGCCATCTTGGAATTACATTATCAGAGGCAGGGACGGGGGGGACGGGGAGGGAGGCAGGGAGGGAAGGTCGAGCCTGTGTGCGTGTGGTTCTATTGTGTGTGTGTGACCGACACAGAGACAGTCGGAGCCGGTCGCAGCTCGGAGGGAGCTACAGAAAATAATAATAACGAGAAGGGGAAATGGCAGGATGTGGACCACGGTCCTAGTTCCTTGTCGTAATATTCCGGGAAATGGACGAGGGAACGGCGCCGCCGCATTTGAATTGGGCATCCTGATAATACCGGAATTATGGAGAGAACTTGTGTGCAGGATAAGATATACCATTACACGTAGGTCAAGCAGATATTGGGCACAAAATATGAAGTAGAAAGTAGATTATTGCTTAGATATAAAGTAATTTTCAAAATTGGCAAGCATTTCAAGCTACATCAACAGCTCTGAAGTCAGTAAATTCAAACTAGGTTTAGCTTAAAATAATGTAGCCTACAAAATGGCTAGTGTAATAGAATACATGTCATATACGTACAGTACTCAGGAAATAATAACAATGACTGTCTTGTCAAATTAATAAAGGTTCTCCCTATGCTAAAACGTACATTGCATGGCGTCTAAAATAATATTATAATCTACTCATTTATTATGTTCTAGATATCTAAAATAAGTCTTTGAAAATGTGTATTTAACCTCCTTGAGACTCCATATGGAAGCCATACTTTTTAGCCAGTGTCGACGATTCACTAGTTTTGTTTGATGATGTGAGTGGTCGTCATTCGTCATCTGCTATCTTTGTAATAATTTCAGGAGCCTCTGAAGCGTGCCTGGATTTAGTGTGTGCTGATGTGTTTAACCGTGGAACAGTGACGTGCCTGAAAGTTACGTTAATCGTGACCGAACAACAACCTTGAGAACCGTGCCGGCGGACTCATTTCCTGATCAATCGTCGTACTCTACAAGAAATAAATTAATACTTATTTGAGGATTTTTGACACTTCGCGAGAAGTAAATCAACGTGGGAGTTTTCCTAAGTGTCAAAAAATCAGCAAAGTATTAATTTATTTCTCGCAAAGTACGACGATTTCCAACAAATTCCTCTGCCACGGTTCTCAAGGCTGTTATTCCGTATTTTAGCGCATTTCATAATTAAATCAGCCTCACATTATTTTGCCAGGTTGTACTCTAATTTCGGGTTTTTAAGGCGGTCTTATTGGTAATTAAAGGGACTTCTAGAGGAGTTAAATATTGTTCGCAACACATTCGCAGTGTTTTCAATGAATGGGCAAAATAATATAGCTGTTATTATTTATAAAATATCTTGGCCGTATCTTCAGAGTAGACGTAAGGGAAAATCTAGGCATTTTCGGACTAGCTGATGGTAGCGACGCATAATTCAGTCAAGACGAGAATAAACCCTTCTATATTTTTCTAACAAACTCGCACATAACAACTAAATAAGTCCCTACCCAAACATTCCGTAAGCTATGGAGTATGGAAGAAGAATCCCAGCTGCATGAAGTCAGTTGTTTAGTAGGCCTACACCGACGACCAGCACTTCCTTCATCTCTCTCAGACCACTGCCTTTCCTTCCTATAGTGATATCTAATATCTACGCAGCACTGGAAATAAGATTGTCATTATACATTCCTTTCCTCTCAAAAAACAAGCACTCGGAATAATTACGCTTACATGTAATGCATTTTATGCACGTAAGATAATAGGAATATGCAGACATAATTACGAAAAGGGTGTTTGTTCCATTTACATTGATTTAGTAATATTAGCAATTATTTTTGGCATTACACTACTTTTTTGAAACTGTTATTTTAGGAAGTTATCAAAAATGTTATCTTCTAACAATATACTGGTATTGTATAAATGCCAAATACCCACGTTTGAATAAATTTATGGTTATCAATTGGCTGACTTTTTAAATGGCTTGAGACCGATCTTGCTAATAATACCAGGTAAATAAATCATTTTTGTAATATTAGGGCCTTTCACGCTGTAAAATATTGAGTTACCGAATAAAGTTCTGATTGTTTTTGGAGGCAACAAAATTACTCAAATTCAGTTTAAAACGGTGACCGTTTAGAATTAATTTTCAGATATCACCCATCACATAACAACTTTTTCTCCAAACTTATATAGGCTAAAGAGTATGTTGCATCACAAACAAATAATAATTGCCCACCCTCTTACATATAGAGCAGGGCTGAGGCATTCCTTTACTGTTGGCATTGTTTTGTCACTTGGTAACACCGATTCCGCGGTTCGATGAGCCGGCGCCGGCGTTGTTTTTTTTTCATCTTTCCACTTTTACACCGTTTATGAAGAGGAAATCCGCATTACGGAATTAAAGGTATTTCTCTCATTAAAACAATAACTTTAAGATGCACATCTTCTTAACACAGCCACATATCCAGCTGTAATATACATAACAAAATGGCAAGCATAGCAAGTTACTGCACCTTCAACATCAAGAATAGTTAGACACTGGTTTATTTTGCCATATTATAGAGCTGCTCTTTGATTTATGCAGTGACTTGGTTGTTTTCAGAAACTTATACCAGTGAGCCACAAACTAATCACAAATTAAGTTATCTATTATTATTGACGATGATTTTTTCGTGGGGATGAGCGAGTGGCCAAAGTTAGCCGTGGGGTACTTTGCTTTTCCATTAGTGAATCGTAGTATTTATTTATTTTTAACTAACACGTGTTACTAGATTGGCCCTGAGTTCAAAATTCGGATTCCTTCAGCAAACGGAAAGTTTTCAGCCTTGATGGCAAATAATTATTTTATAGCAAGAACATTGTCGTAATGGGGCGTCAGCGCCACAGCCCGCTCACATAATTACGGTAGTCATGCGATTTAAAATAATGAATTTAAATGTCGGAATAATTGAACTGAGGGTCTGTTTTTTCCATGAACCATCATTATTATTTGCAGCAGAACTTTTCTAATTATATTAAAAAACAAGTGAAACTCAGAGTCAGTAAAGTCCTATACAATTTGGTGCAGCGGAAACCTTAGGTTGATGTTCGCAATATTGCAATATTAGTGAAATACACACATTAATATGTTATATTTTATTGTGAAAACTTTTCACAGTGCGCAGTCCTATTGAAATGTCACAGTCCTCAAGATATCAGAAAAGCAAGCTTGACCTCACCCACAATGCAAACTATGAACCTGAAAACCGCCCTCCAAGCCGCTCTCCCTCCAAACAATCGAAACTTCGTCGCAGCCTGCCTAATCAATGGCGGAAAAGTTTTACAAGCGCCGAAAACATGCGTCTATTCCATTCGAGCACATACCGAGCGTTTTACAAGGCTGAAGAAACGCTTGTCAAGGTTAGAAGAGCTTTAGCTTCTTTAGAAATGGACCCCTCAGCCATAGAGTGTTCTGGGCGACAGAATCGTTCATCGCATGCAAACAAGATCATTAACAAGCTGGTTTGGTCGCCTCGCACTCGCAGTCGTCTAACCCAGAAGGACCACTCCACTATAATAAGCCAAAGACAACTAAAAAATGTTCGTTTTCCGCCAATTAATGGCCAGGATAAAAATATTGCCAGCAAAGTGCAACGAACAGAAAGTGATCCTTGGCCTCTAAATCCAAACTGGAATACAAAACCTATGCTCAAACCAACAGAATGCAAGCCAACAATACGCCCTACCGTAACCAGGACACCCGCTCCTTACAATGATTCGTTTATACCAACACTACGCGATAAGCCATTATTGAAGTGCCATCCCGAAGGTAAGCCGATGAACTGTAGAGCTCCTGCCACGATATGCTCCCTGGAATCCAAAGGTAGGCGTGAAGGGTTCCTTGCGATCAAAAAGATGGAGTTGAAATGTCGCTTACCCCCGTATCCTTCAAACACAAGCGGCCTCGCCGTTACGTCACAGAGAGTGGAATCGCCGAACAGAGATCATGACTGCAAGGCTGGATCGTCTGTGTCCAGCAGTCCGACTGACCATCTGAGCACGTCAACCGCAGATTTGAACACCAGTAGTTTCAGCTGTGTATCTCCTACCAACTCGGACTCTGCACACACAGAAAAGTCGAAGGACGTGTCACCAGTGATGGACTCCGCCTTGAGGCCCGTATCTTCCGCCTCATCCAGGTCGGGCACGGGCGAACCATCTCTTTCCGACAAGAATCAGCCACCATGCTTGTTCAAATGCGGGACGAGTTTTATCAGTGCCGATGTGCGGTCCAATTCCGCAGGGAGACGAACAAGCCCCGCCGGGAAACGACCGAGTACTGGCGGAGAACGACCGGGTACTGGCGGAGTACGACCGGGTACTGGCGGAGTACGACCGGGTACTGGCGGAGAACGACCGGGTACTCCTGAATTGTCTCCCCAGGTCACCTACATAGCTCGAAACCCACTTCACTACAGCCACATACCCATTAGTAGCAGTAAGACCAAAGTGGCGAAGAAGGTAAGAAGTCAGCATGATAAGTTGCACAGCGCCAAGCGATCGTCTTCGACTGCTACGCAACAGTCGAAGGCAGATATGCAGATCCCAACGACAGCCTCAAAGACGATCTACGAGACCAGCAGTACCCGTGGGTCGTTTCGGTCCAGGAACGCGAGGATGATCCTGCCTCCAGAGTATGAGCATGCTATCTACCCAATTCCCCAATCAAACTCGCACTTCGTATGGCCCGTGGAGGTGAAGACCATTGGAAGATGCTCTGTGGAGGAGACCAAGGGAATATTCAAAAATAGGAGGCACGGGGACTTGGATTCTCTGCTGCATAGGTCCATTGCAAAGAGTATCACCTCAGGATATGCCGCTTCGACCTTCGGAATGAGCAGGAAATGTGGAGTACCCTTTCCACTACAGAAGCTCCAGAATAAGACCAGTAAGGATTTCTGGAAGATAATTTTGGAACAGGATTCAACCTCTGAGGAGGAGGCGGGTGACAAGGCACCCAAGGTTCCGTACTATCTTTGCCGGAGTAGGGCCTTCAAGAAGCCCAACCAGGGTCATGGAAACCTTCTGCAGTTCAAGGCCGGTCCTACCAGTGGTCTCGTTGGAGACGTTTTGACAGAACGGGGATGGCAGCGTGTAAGTCATACATATTTTGTGGAGTTATTACTTTAAATCAATCAGTAATCCAATCATTACTTTACACACTGCATTGATGCATGTGCTTTAGACTACGTTTACAAACGAAACGGATGACTGGAACATATTTTGGAGTGAATTCGAACATGTCAAAGAAATGTTCAAAAAGCACAAGTTTACTGAGGACCAACGCGTACCCCACTTTGAGAATCACTTCGAAATTTCATTGAAGAACATGCTTATCAAGAATCTTAAACGGTACCAGTAAGTACTCTGAAAATTTGCAAGTAAAACTCGATTAATCGTGCTCGTACATTGCAATTATCTTTCCTCCTCCAGAATTTTACTGAAGAAGAACCGGCCCAAGCAGGTGGCTGAACAGTTTAACTTCTTTCCACTCACATTTGAACTTCCGGTAGTGTTATTATTTGCTTGTAATTCTTGTCAGCTGTAATGTAACATATAACTAACCGGTAATTATTGTTTCAGCAAGAGTATTGTATGTTCATGCAACATGCTAATGACATGAGTAATGCCTGGTGGATCTTGAAACCTTCAGGAGGAACCCAGGGAAGGGGCATTTGCATATTTCAGAGGTATGCAAAAGAGCAATCACACATCTGGTTATTAGTGCATATTACTCATTGCTTATTTTTTTTGCTATATGCAGGCCAGAGGACCTGAAGTCCAACAATAAGGACTTCAGGTATTTATGCGGAGGTAAGGCGAAGACTCAACCTTCCCGATACTTTCAGCAGGAGAGCTTCGTCGTCCAGCGCTACATAGACGACCCGTACATTCTCTTCAAGCGCAAGTTTGATTTCCGCATATTTGTAATGGTTGAATCGGTCAGTTTTATCAGATGTAATGTGCAAGAATTTTGAACATATTTTGTTGCACATTGTAAAGATTCACGGTCTATTAACAGTACAATCCACTGAAGATCTGGGTGTATCGAGAGGGATTTTGTCGCTTCACGGCTGTCGAATACGATGTTAACAGTCCTGATCCTTACGGTCACGTCACGAACACTGCGGTACAGAGAAGGAGGCCTGCTGAGTCTGGCAAGGTAAACTATATATCAGTCAGTTTAAGCTGAACTTGTAACGAAATCACAATTTTGACTGAAAAATCTTCTCGAAAATTAATGGGAAAAAAGCAGAAAGTGTTTGTTGTCCACGTGTTCTTTTTTCCTGCATGGAGCAATATTGATGTGAACGTTATTTCACTTCAGGGCTTCAAGAGACCAATTTCAGAAATTCGTCAGATGTTGACGGCGATTCATGGCCATCGAGATGTGGATATATTAATGCACAAGATAGTAGCAGTTATTGTCAACAGCCTGATGAGCGTTCGAGCAATAATTACTCAAGTGAAGAATTGCTTCGGACTTTATGGATTTGACATTCTGGTTGACAAAAATTTGAAACCGTAAGACCACACCATCTGCGAATTACTTTCTTACTTTGAGGTTGTGACCGACGTGACTTTCTCTTTACAGGTGGCTTTTGGAAGTCAACTCAGGTCCCTCGCTCACAGCGACAGATCCTAGGGATCGCGAACTAAAGCAGAACATGCTGGATGATTGTTTCAACATACTGGACTTGGAACATCGATTCAAGTACGTTCATATACCTATATACTGACCTAAAACTGCAACTGATTGAATGGACGACGCTAAATTTCTTCTTTTGTTTCAGTATCTCGAAAAAATGCAGACGTGTCGGAGGGTTCGATTTGGTCTGGAACAGTGGGCCGATACCGTGTATTTTGTCGACGGATGTCATCAGAAATTGCACTCATGACACATTTTTTGTCCCTCCTACATGCCTAGGTGAGCATCTACTCTGACCTTAAAAAGTCGCATCCACTAAATGCACTACACTTATTTCAGGGACTACAAATGATGATAGACGTCAACAGCTTGGGTGGCTCCTACGTAAGGCTGAAATAAAAGCGGAAAGGGCAAAGGGGAAGAGGTGAAATACATATAGAGGAAAATGGGCATAATTTCTTTTGTCTACGCACAGCCCATCTAAATTTACACCATGCTTTACATGCCTCCGGATAATATATAAAGATAACAAAACATGTGAACAATATAGGAATGATAATAACTATGGGCTTCAAAATGTCAACTAATAAAATGATATTGAAAAAATAGTTATGGTTGTAATCATTTTATAGTACCTTCAGAGTCACACAGTAATTTCACCTTTCATTTGTGGGATTGATGGTGATGGGGCCAAGCATCGAAGCAACAAATATTATAATGCAATGAGCCTACTGTGTTATGCAATTTTAATAATACGCAACCACTCAAAAATAGGCAAGCAAGATGTTCTTTATTGCACTTTTTCTCAGCTGTATGTGGTAATCATTTCACATTGGTGACTGCCATTTGTCAAGCCGGAATCAGTGAGACATAATTTGCCATTAACATGCTTACAACATTTCTGAGACATTAATTTTGCAGCACATCGAGAGTTTTGTTGACCTTTACCGATGACTTGAGAATATGGTGCATTTAAGTAGCCATGTCTGATTAACTGCTACCAACAGAGCAACAGAAGCAGGCCTGATACATTAAAACTATCTTATGAATGCTAACAAAAAATATAGAAGTCGACTAACCATGCATTTGCAATCAAATGCACAAAAAAAACTTGTAATCGTAAATATGTTGATGAGATCTACGAAGAATTTTTGGGTGACATACATTGCCTGAGACATGTAAAAGACAAATATTCTTGGAATATTAATATTTTGAAATGTTAACTATAGTCAGGAACAATAAAGGAAGATATAGATTTTCTAATTTTGAGATTCAAAGTGATTCCCAATATGAAATATTGGGAAATAAATATTTACGCATCTTGATGATCTACTGATATTACTACCACTACAATGTAATAATTTTCTTCGACATTTAATTATCATTATCGAGACGATTTTCTTATAACAGAAGATCGTCCTTTCCCTAACCTTACTCAGACTTACATTACTACACATGTACTTGCAAAAAAATCCCAAACATCATAAATAATATTGCCAACATAGAATTAGCAACAATAATGTGTAACCAATCCACATTTCAGATATTTTTACACTATTTCCCTTGCAATAATTATTGTACAAAATCTGATACTATAACATCACACAATATTATGCCAAAGTATTTTGTAACTGGAACAGTAATAAAGCTAGTTGTTATAGCAGTAGTTACTGTTGGGAGAGTACATCACCTTGAAATCAATTATTAATGACTTGAACAGTTAGATAAAAGAAAACTATAGTCTCGCATTAGGTGTGGGTACCACTCTATTTAGAGCTGCACACAGTGCTAGCCTGCAGGCAATTAAAATTAAAGATACCTGCATCGTCCGCATATTTCTCCAAACATTCATAATCCTGACAAACGTTATACAGCATACCAAAACATAAATAGTCATTAACGAATTATCAGTTAAAAACAAGTAAATGCGAGAGTAATGCAAAATGACAACTACATTTCGACATTGACAGTGATGGTGTATAATAACATTAGGTTACCTGCGACAAGAGGATAAAACATGTTGCGTGACAACAACCTATAACAGTCAAGAATAGCTACTCTTCACTGGACTGGGTATTAGTTCTAAGAACAACCACATAGATCTCAGCTTCAGTTTGAGAGAGATATTGGTCGCACGCAGCACATAGAGGATATACAGCGTATAGAGGGGATCACATTCACAAGGTGATTCACAACGTCCATCACTACAATCGTTGAAATATCGGACAATTTTGCTTTTTTTGTCACATTTTTGGCAAGAACTCTTACACTTTGGGGTCAGTTTCTTTTCAGAAGGCGCAGAGTTTGTGGATGTTCTGGTGCGCCGGAGCTATAGTATGATCTCCACGTCTATTGTTATTATTTTCTTCTTTAGTGTTCTTCTCTTGCATTGAAAGCACAGCCCGAAAGGAGGAAATTGCGTCACCTGAGCTGTGGAGCTAATCCTGCTCGTTCAACACTTTGGCAACTTTTGATCACTGTTTATTCACACCAGCATAAGCAGGAAAAGTAATGTTGACATTGAGTTTCCCACACTAAAAAACAGAAAATATAGCATGCTTAATTTATTCATGCTGGATAATTCGACTATAGATCTATAGAAGAAATAAAATCATGACTTACACTGGCGCTTTTACGAGAGGGGTGTTCTTGAGGGGTGTCCCAGACACCCTGTCGCATTACGCCATTCTAAATGGACCCCTTCTCTTTGGCATTCGTGAGCGTAGGCCATGAAGGCCTCACAATGGCACTGCCTATGAGGTGGGCACTCGCACATGTCCAGTAAGCAAGACCTGTTCACACACACGAACAAACACGTTACCAAAAAGCATCGCAACAACAGGTATCTCACATATGAACCTACTCACTTGAAGAATCGCACATGATTGACCTTCCGATGGCATGCCTGGAAAGCAGGGCCCTTGATAGGCTCGCACTTCCGGCCCGTATGTCTGCGGACTTCCCACCGGCTTTCACAGGCAGACCTGTGCACCGATGAGACCAGGGCGGCCTCGGGGCGGGAGCAGGCCCGACGTCCCCCGACCCTCCAGGCCTTCCCGAAGGAGGCAGCGTTGGACACCGCCTTGCCTCGTCTCGTCCTGAAGTCGTCCTTGCCCACCGAGTTGTAATTTCCGCACAGACCACAAAGCCTTCTTTTGAACTTGGGCGGTACCGACACCTCTAGGAAGCTCTCGCCGTCCCACACCAACTTCACACCTGGGAATAAGGAAAGATGCTGTAGCATTTGGAATATCCTGAGACATATGCAACTCTAGCAGTGTGAGGTGAGTTGCCTACATGGCAGGATATCTGTACTTCGTGCAGGGAATTCCACCCAGTTTTTTGTGACGTAGTTTATAATCTACGTGCTAGTGATAGCAAATGTTTTTTTTTGCGTCTAAAGTGCTTTCTATGAGGTGTGATAATAGGAATTTGTGATTTCTTTGCCATAGTAGGAACTTGGAATGTTTGTAAAATTATTGTTATCTAAACTGATTTGGCAAGAAATGGAGGCGTAGCGTCCTTGCGTGGTTGCAGCAATACCTATTAGATTAGACCAGGTCAGGATATATTAGTTTTTTTTTCAAATTATTTTTTGTGACAAGGCGGAGTTCTGATTTCCTGGTCCGAAGAACGCGCTCCACCCCTTTCGACAACACTATAGCTGAATTCCCGAGCTTGTTCCAATGTGAGAAGAATATAAATTAGACTTGCGTCTAGAATTAGGAACACTGTATAGGGCTTGTCTAGCCAAAGATAGCAGTGGTTGTTTGGCCGCTATTATGGTAATAACTTGTTGAATCCTCCTCAGCGATTGGTTAAAATGGTCAGTCACTATACGAAATCTTGAGCTAGACAATAAGGTAGGACAGTGAAACCTATACTGGCAGCACTTGTTTTACGACAGTTCATTTTACAACGCGAGATCTTCAAAATTACCCGACAAAAACATTGCAAAAAAATTTTTTAAATGAAAAGAACAAAACAAATCGGGAGAGTAACACAGAGCTGCAAGACCTGTGAGTATAGTGGTTGCAGATTTTCAGAATTTGCGAGTATAGTGGTAAACGAGTTTCCGCTACATCCATAGGCAAGTTTCAAAATTGTCAGAATAATCACCTGCCTACAAAATCAAGAATAGTTTAAATACATGCAATAAGATACGCTTAAAATAAGCACATGCAGCCGTTAGAGCTGTAATATTTGTCTGCATGGTCATCACAACAGCATTCCTCTCTAGGCATCACATATTTTAGCGAAAGCCTATACATATACTCAGCTTACCTATCTTGGACTTGATCACCACAACATAGCCATCCTTCACAATGGACAAATGTTGCCCCACTTTGTATGGCAGCTGGACCCGTTTGTTATTCACTTTCACGCGCATTCTTTGTCCCAGTGTCACCTTAATATTGTACAGCTGCAATGAAACACAATTTACGATTACTCTTGATCATGTCTTACATATTAGTAGTGTAACGACATAGCCATCTGAACAAACATGACAAAATAAATAGCCTCTCGACTCTTGCTAGCTGAAGAGGAAGGTGTAAAAACAAACACATTGGGTTGGGTTACACTTTCAGCCGCTACAAAGGCTCCTTATTATCACTTCCGTAAAAAGCAGCATCATCATCAGCACCATCATCGTCAGCATCGCAGGAATCTCGCCAACAAAAAGGGAACCGGTTAGACCCTCTCTCTTTTTTCCTCTCTTTCTCTCTCCCTCCCCTCTCACACTCTGCTTGACCATCATTCACAGCGAAGCCACTTCCAGATGACTGCCTACATACTTTATATCACAAACCACCACATAAGATTTTACAATGCTGCAAGTTAAATTAAATGATAGGCCCGCGAGCACACAGCAATAATTTGGTATTCGTGACCTGTTAGTACCAGTCAAATATCTCAATTTCAGGAAGAGACGAGTAAGTTGTAGGATACTTAATGTCATTGTTTTCTATGAGGCATGCATATATACCAGCTTTCAGGGGTCGTACATTTAAAATTTTAGTCCGGTAATATAAGCCTTTTATGATTTTCAGGTGTCTTTTGGAAGCTAAATTGTCTAGCATTGCTACCACATCCATCCCATTTTTTCAGTTTGTAGCCTATAAAACGCCTTCATAGGGCCTATAAATTCACTACTTTATGGTCCCAATGGGGCTGTATAACCGCAGCTCAACAATTCGCTTGCTGGGTTAAATATTAAGCCGCGGTTCACTCGCAAGTCACGTGAAAAAGACCGCCTTTAAAAAACACTACCGGAAACAAGTTTTTCAGCACCCTGTTGTATCAGCCACTTATATCTATACCACGTACAGATTTGCAACACGTATCGTACCTTGAAAGTGACAGCTTTGGTCCAGGAGAAGAATCGGCTGGATCTGGCATCGTTACGAACACGCACCGAGAAGGTCCTTTTTTTGCAGTCAGCCGCCAGTAAATATTTGCACGTCCCTTGGAACGTGAACGTGCGTCCATCGAAGGTTTTGTAATGCGGGTCTCCAAACACCGTACACACCGCATCGTCTGGAGAGAGAGAGAGGGAGAGAAAAAGCATGCATTGACATACTATATATTGGATGGACCATCCTGACCCAAACCCAAATTCTGGTTATGACCTGTACTGCATATGATGCTTACCTTCGACACATTTAGGACAACAATCTCCGTTCTGCTTGATGGGCCTGAATCCGGGCTTGCATTTCCTCCTGGGGTTACACGCTTCCATGGAGCATCGGACGACTCCTGATCGACATTCGCATGACCTGCACTCGTCCAGTCGCCATGTGTCACCATCCTGCCTAGGAAACACCAACGAACCAAAATAAATATCCCGGAAGTCCTTGGCGGTTTACGGTGCTCGAAAGCATCATTATCTCCTAAAGCCCATGCATGATCCGATTAAGGCATGGGCAACATGCTATATTAATTTTGGCCAAAGGAGCCCGACGGGCTACGATGTTAAAGGCGCGTTTGAATAATTCAGAGATGTAAACGTTAGAGGGGGAAAAGCGAAACAGGGCTGGTTTATGGTTCGGAACACATTCTGCGACAGGAAACGAAGTGCTTGCACCATCGGTCAGGGCAAGCGTGATACAGGCTGCCAAGTTATCTTCGCCTTAAGCAAAAGTCGTGTAATGACATTATTCTAGCGGAATATTACGGAGCATGACAAAACCGCCGGCAAAAATGAATATTGCGTAAGGCTGGAACCGTTCCAGTAGGCTGCTGCCTTCATGGCCTGGGGCAATATTTATGAGGCATAGCCATGGTTCAATTTCTGGGTTCCGAGGCGGTACGGGTTGAATATGTGACAGTTCAAGGTGCTGTAGATTTAAGATTTGTGTAACGTTGCTCGTCATAACATTGGACAGAATGTGGGGCATACGACAAAAGGGTAACTGGCCTCGTAAACGGTGCCCTGGTATGAGCAGTGTGGCGGATGCTGTCTCTTCTGCGAGGGTTCCAGCAGCTGTGTCTGCTGTCTGCATCTGGGGCAGCACTGCTGGAGGGGGTCACGCTCATGGGCCTCGGGTAGGCAGTCCAACACGGGGCAGGTGTGCCTCAGGCAGGACACCGTCGACGGCCCCTGGTCCTGAAACTGCTGACAGACGCAGCTGGTGCAGTTGTCCACCCACTCGGCCACCCCTGCCTTCAGCACCCTCTTGCCCAGGATGCAATGACCCGGTGGCTCCATCACTGACCTCGAACCTGTGCAAATTACACCAGGTTTGAAATTCGAGGCCTCTGACAACACTTTCGTCGAATCGTAAGCCTACTTAGGTCTGTGGAAAATACGACTTGGGTGCAGTTGGAGAGGCATGTAAAGGGTTGTTGAGTGGAGAAGGAATGCTGAGAAGTAGCAACATCATCCTTTCAAGTTTGAAGAGACAAGCAAAAAAAAAAAGTTGCCAGGTGGAGAGGCAAAGGACGGTCGTGGACCCATCTTTACTTTCACTTGGCCTCTGTGTGTCAGCTCACCCCGGAGGCAACCATATTATGGCACAGGCAGCCAAGCAAGCACCCACCTTTTGTCATATGGCAGGAAGCGTGATTGCAATCGCAGCGATAAAAACGGATAAATAATTAACATATGGATTTACCGTTGCACTCTGGACAGCAGGCTCCTTTCCGATGCACCGTGTAGGACGGAGGGCAAGTGAGCACGGGGCAGGCCCTTTTGGAGCAGGTCAGCAGGCCGCCTTTACAAAGGCAGCGAACGCATGGATCTTCTGAGAGGGTGGCCTCTTGACCTTCCTTGTACTTATGACCGTTGAATTTGCACACTGAAATCATTCCTATGAATTATTAATGATCTGGCATCATCTGATGTCTGCTAGACTCTCACAAAAAAAATATGAATAAGAGACCGGTGAGCGACCCCGACTCCTCCTCCATCACGGTTGGTATATCCTACCTTTGCACGAAGGGCAGCACTCTCCCTTTCTGGGCGGAATGGGCATTGAGCAGGGTGTGTAACATTGCATCTGGCTACTCGTCACCACTCCTGCTTTGCAGCTCAGAACATTACAATTGTCATCTTCGTCCATCCATTCCGTGTCGCTGGCGTGCAACACTCCTTTATGAACACAACCTGTAATAATCATCATAGTCATCATCATGAAAAGTTGTCGACCGGCCTTGGTACTTGTCGCTCTTTTTAATCTACGAGTACAGATTCCCGCAGCAAATTGTATCCTGATCAAATGTCATGGGGGTTAGTTAATTATACAAACCTTTGCACACATCGCAGCATCTGTCCTTCCCTGCAGGGGTTACCACTGGGCATCCTTCCAAAAGAGGACACTTTTGCTTGTCGCACCTGACGATCCCCCTCTGAGGGCATTAAAAAAATACAAATAAAATGTCGTGTGCAAATAGGACAACTCTCAATTGTTCTTTAGGCCAATTCTTATGATAATGAAGGTGTAAGGTAGAAGCTAGATAATAGGATAAAGGACGACAAAAACGGACAGGGCGGGGCTTTGAAATACTGTGTTATCCTAATGAACCAGGCAGACCACTATCCTTTTTGCTCTTTTTTGCCAACCAGCTGCCTGACACTGACGTACACAAGACGCTAGATACATGTTAAAGTAAGACGAAGATATCAGTCCACTAATGTATGGTAAACAGTGCTTTGTGTGTCCTTACAGAATATGACACTACCTCATAAGTAAAAGGACATGAAACATTTTTCGTGGGTTCTGAATATAGGGCGAGGTCATCTTTATCATGATCATCATCGGTTGCGTAGAAACCTGTCATGCTTTTCACCTTCTCATGCAGGAGCCATCAACCCCTCAACTACTTTGCTTCCAGCCCCACAATATATTCATCCTACCTCAGGCGAAAAGCAGTCATTGGACCAAACTTGCGACCTACATTCCGCAGAAGTGATTTATGCCCGACCTTCCTTCGCTAATATAAAACTGAAATAAGACAAACGAAAAATGCTGACATAATCTTCAATACTACTTTGAAGAAATCTGACCAAATTCTTTGCTCAAGTTTGGCAGCTCCATTTCTAGTTTGAAAAGGTCCTTCAGCTTCTATATGACGCACAGAATTATAGAGGCAATGTCTGATTGGACCAGAGCCTGCATATCTCAGCCATCAATGTGGCGCTTGCTAATTGCACTGCATTACGGCATTTCTATTTCAAAAAAAGCACTTTGCATAATCGTGGATCACGGTCTAATCAATAAATTCCGCCTGTGAAGGAGGAAGGTTAGTTGTTGGGCCACAAAGAGGTCAAAAGAGGAAAAGAAGCTATTTGTGGGCGTCTCTCCGGTGCCATCTCGTCATCTCAAGTGCTTGCTCTCCACTGAGTAATTCCAGGGGTTGAAGGCCTGCAGGAACGCAAACAAGCTCATCTGGGTCATTCCATTTCACTCATTTTCGGTAATAAATGCCTGTTTAGAATTCCCTTAGCAGATGAATTGCCCGGAGCAAGAAAAAAAAGTATTGCGCACTAGAAAAATACACCATTATTTTGAAAAAGACGTGTGATTTCACTGCAGGTTATGTCAATTCAACTCAATTCGCTAGTAATAGTGTATTGCAGGACGACTCTCAAAAAAATCTTTCGGCGTTCTCTACTGCCAGTGTGGTGTACCGTGTACCCAAAATGCCACAAAAAATCACTCATTAGACGCGGGCTTGTCTATTAACAAGTATTTCATCCACGCCGTTGGCGGTCTCCCTTTGTTTCAACCAAGGATTATTCCTGGGTGGTCAAAAGGTCAAGTTCACCGCCGTCCTTTCCTGTGACCAACCGTAAGATTTTGACAAGAACGTTTATTCTTAGTAATAAAAATGGCTTGAGGCATCCCTCTGCTGCGTTTCCAGATCTTCTGTCAAAGGTGAAATATGGACGGGGTATGGTCTGAGGTGTACGATGGGAGTTGGGAGAGGCAGAATATATGTATTCTTAGCTGAGAATAATGGAAGGCTTCGGCAGGGGCCACGCAGTCTCCTGCTGGCGAGCCGGGATCCATGCCAGCGAAAATAAACAATGGGCCTGATCCAACTCGGCCCCTTTTCCTACTTACTTTACTTAGACCACCCACCCCTTCGGCAGAGAGGACCACTCAAAAAAAAAGGTTAATTTTTCACATTTTTATTTTTTCCCAGTCGCTTGTATCTCATTACTGTCATTTTTTTCAGGGGGCCATCTACTTTGAAAAACAATCCAGGACCCTCCCTCGTAAACAAAAAACATTTTGTCGTCAGGTCATAGTATTTAGCAATGGGGTTGCTTTATAATTAAGTTGGAATAAGTCACCAGCCAATTCGTGTAGGTATCTCAGGTGTTCTAACTAATTGCATAACTTATAATACGCTTACAAGTTCAGGATTAGCGATTTAACACGTGATATAACGCACCAATAGACAACTTCATTTTGCAAAGTGTATTGGAAAACACCAGCATCAGATTTAAGTCCATGCGTCATTCGAAACCTCATTTTTGCTAAGCAGCATTAAGGTATACTAATGACCTATCAGTCAGGATGGACGGGTCATCAACCCCACACTTTTACCAAGGGACCTTAGGCTCGTTAGGCAGCTGGAAGTGTTCATTTATGCACGCCTTCTTTCCGCTTTCAGGGCATTTTCTTGCTTCTGGAAACCGCTTATTGAAAAAAAAATCTCACTTGCATATTTGAATGTGATATTTTCCTAACCAAAGTGTGGTACAAAATTGCAATTAAAATAAAACCTGGTTAAGACAAAATTGTCATTATGACCCGTGTTATTTAAAAAAATATTAGTCTTAAAGGAAGTTGCGCAGTATTACGAAACTCAGGACAGAAGAGATACCGCAGCAGATGGTCATTAACAACTTTTGCATCCGCCGCTCTGTGATATCCCCTTCCCTTCCAAAAAATGCCTTCGAAAAACAACTTGGCCCCTACCCAAGATAAATTTCGGTCTTTTTACCCCCCATGACGTCACCGGTTCCAAAACCGAATGAGTTTGTAAACATATTGGACCCCCCCCCCCCCTTCTCTTAGAGGACACTTATTGGCGCCACATGTGAACGTTAAAATATTCCGCCAATAACTGCAGGCCCCTTTTCCGCACTTTATGCCCCACTTCTCTCAAGGATCAAGTAAATAGATTCTAGGGAGGTCCCCTTAAACCCACATATACAATTGTGGAGTACGAAACAGGTGAGTGTTGGCAAAGGATCTGCGCAACACGTGTTTGCTAGTGCCTGGCTGTTGTGATTTATTTCCGTGAAGTGAGCAAGCCCAAGGATCATCGGCCTCTGCCCCTCTTTGCCAGCAGCCAAGCTGTTTAAAAATTAATCCTTCCTAGCCTCTCTACTTGTGAAGGATAGAGAAGCACACTCTGGCAAGTGGATGATGAGACCGGCGGAGGACGTCGTGGCGGACTGATGTCGGGATACCCCAACTAGCCACTCGTGATAAGCTGCTATCGTTTTAGGTTAATAATCACTTTTATGCACTGACTCATCGAGTATTATGGACGACTGAAGAGTTTTGTTTTTAGACATTTGAATTCTAGGGTGCACTTAGCTGCCCGGTGAAGAGTGCTGTTGCTACGAATATAATATAAATTAACAATATAATTAAATGAGCTTGGCAGTGAATAATATAAATTGGTCCAGCTCATGGCTGCTTTCGCAATATTTCGCAACATGCGGATAAGACAAGCAGGTAAGTTCACAGATTGGAGAGAATCCATCAACATTCCTGAAATTTCCAGAGCTGTCTGACTCGTCTCGGTTGAGTTGGCAATGCAGTGTGTGTGTGTGAGCGCACACATACGTGTGTGTGTGTGTTGTTAAATGGGCAAGCCGAGCACACCTGGCCCATCCAGCAAGGGCTGCTGACCGGCATACCTCCATGTCTAGGCCGAGGCCATGGCGTACTTTTGCCTGCCTCCCTCCCTCTCCCTCCTTCCCCCATCTTCTCGGTCCACGTGATGAATTTCCAAGATAAGGCCAGCCAGACCAAGGTTTTGTTTCACTGGCCTGCGCGATTAGTTGCTACCTAGCAGGGGGGAACGGGGCTGGGGGTGGGGAGGATCTCTTACCCAACTGGAATATTAAGCAGTCCTCCCAACCACCCTCTCCCACCTTCCCCCTACCTCTTCTTCATGATAGCTTGTTCTTCTGGTGCATGTAGCCTACACAATATTTCCGACCTTCTTGTCACGGTGCTTTTCGGTTGTCCTATCGCAATAGGAGGGTACAGGTACCGTTCGTTATTTTAACAAGCAGATCAAGGGCAGAATAAAAAAAAGTTCAAGACCTGAATTACTTTCATACCAGGTACTTCATGACAGTAATGTCCTTTCTACTGTTGCGGCAACACTTACTCGAGGTCGATTTTAAAATTCCAATAGAATAATAACCGCTTTAGAAAAAAATAACATCGTGTTTCCATTTTGGTGTGTATTATACAGGACCTTCATCCTTCGAGCGGACTGCGCATGTAAATATACAGAGTCATGACAGTGCTAGTAAACCTCATGGCAAGGTCGTGTTATTGTATAATATCCTCGTATCATCTCCCAAAAAAATCTGATTGCGACTCTGTATTGTTCCAGCCTCTTGTCTACCATACTGCAACGCAATGCTGATTAATTAACTAATAATAATTGAACACTCATAAGGTACACGCGTGTAAGTACAATTTTGCTAAAAATAGTGGTGTCTTTCGGCATCGACTCTCTCCACAATTCAATACTTGAAAAATTCCCAATATATCTTGCTCCTGCGCATTGTAATATGCTCTTATTGCACCCGAGCAGAGTGGGAAGTGTACCATAGAAGAGGTGAAAGAAAAGGCGTGTCCGGACAAACTCGGACGGATCCATTAATCTGGACGCCAATAATTCTTTTCTCTGCCGCAACTCTAGAAGGAGAAAAAGCTTTTAACTCACCCCCCCCCCCCC
>KZ538968.1:25993-38232 GCA_000934665.2 Catajapyx aquilonaris
CCCCCCCCCTCCCTCCAGCATCCCAATTGCCGGATTCGCTATGGGCACTTTTTAGTCTCCCGTTATAGTTGTCCTGATAATCATCTCGGAGCGGCTACACAACGGCTTGTCTCTACATCTTCCAATTTCAAAACAAAAACATGTGCGAAACTTGGCGGGAGATTATTTATGAGCGCGCCCACAACAAAGCGCGTTGCATGCTAGATGTGTTCATTTGTGATATTGCCTCAATTAGTCGCGTCCTCGCTTGAGGTCAAAGCTGTAGAAAGGGAGGGTATGTCATAATAATAATAAAAAAAACAAGGTTCGATTTATCTAATTAGCGTAAACAAGTGCGTGGTATTATGGAGAAATTATGCAATGAGTATGGGGGTTAATAAACAGTTATTTAATTGATGATTTAACTTTTACAATATGATGTCTTAAAGTCGTTCCGATGCAATAGATCGACATGTTTCGCGTGCTTATTTTCATGCGTGCGATAACAAACATTGACGTCAGAAAGTCATTATACTATCAGGATCATGTCATTATTGCCTCCGGGTTATAAAAGGGCATGATAACATTACATAATGCTATTCTGCCTTAAATAGAGTTGTTGTGCTCAACATGTTAACTTATGTGATTTAGTGAAATGTAAACAAGGTTGTAATATTGGTAGATGAATCTGAGTATTACAAATTGTTATAAGTGATTTATTATTTCCATACAGTCGTGACAAATAATACCGCGTGGATTCATGTTATTGCAATTCGCACAAAAGTCACAGCCTTTATATATTGTTTATGTTGTTGTTCACTAGTGTATTCAGCACGATATCGTAATACCTATAAAGACCATGTTTGAAAAGAGCGCGTGGCCATCATCCAGATGAAGAAGAGAAGGGTGGGAAGAAGGTGTCAGAAACAAAAACACATTATCTGCTTGAGGACAGATAAATAAAGTAGAATGTGAGGAAGAAAGGAGGGAGGTTAAGGGTTGGAGAAAGTTAATAACAAGACAAATGGACTCGTGTGCCAACCAACGTTGGTCATCCTTTCCATATATAAAAAAATAATCAGAAAGTCAAATGGAAAGAAAAAGAAGCGGCTAGCAGGGATTTAAATGGAGAGGGTCGCAAAAATAATGCATGTTGAATGGTATGAGAAGGATTGAGAGAAGAAGAAAAAAAGAGGGCGGTTGGCGGTTGAAACCCTAATGGAAGGCTGGAAGGAAAGAGATTTATGGCCTGTGCATTGGGACAAACTCAGTCCGTCTACCATTGTGATTTATTGCAACACCGCTCCCTTCCTACATTATCCCTTGCCCTATACTCCACTTCTCCCCCATCCCCCTCCTCCCACCTACTCCACCCAACTTCACATACACACTTTTTCTCAGCCTTGGATTTCTCACAGCCACTAATTAATCCTAAGACACTTCATACTTTTTGGGGAGCGATAATTCCCCCCTATCTCCTTCTTCCCATTTCAAAATCTCCCCCTCCCCCCTCCCCAAAAACCCACCATACTGCTTAAAGAGGATTGGCGAATGGTCTTAACCAATAACATGGAAGGCCATTAGGCGTACCAACTGGATTGCAAATTAGAGAGCAAACTTGATAGCGTCACACGAACTGAATATAATTTCTTGCGGTTGGTAGTTTGGTTCATCAAGCAGGATGGTCCTGCATGTCTTGCTCTTTGTCTATTTTTGCGACTTTTCTTCTGAAAAAATGGTACTTGGTAGGCTACTATAATGATTTTCCAAGTGTCACGCTTATTCAGAACGTAGTTATTATGTGAGTGCTATACTATTTGAGGTTTAAAATAACGTTCATATTGATTCACCGATTGAATGCAGACACAGTCACGCATATCCACAATATGTAATGTAAAAAAAAATTAGGTGCCAGTAAAATTTTCCACTAGACATAATGAGATGGAAATTCTGGAGGTGTGAATATCCCTATCATATAGGGAATTACTTATTTATTAATAATAACTGCTACACCTTCGATAATAACTGCTTTTAGTTCATACTCAAATGTGCATTTTACAGTACAGTGTAAAATCGATATGACGCGGGCTTGCCCTAAGAAATATAATTATTTTGAAAAATAATATTTATGTTACTCTGTTCATCCTTTGAGTTAGAACTACGGCTGATCATGGAGGCACACGGGGTTGCATAGACACCAGGATGAAAACGCCTTTAAAATGCATTGAAACCTGTCTAAAACCGGCTTTGTATGCAGGGAAAACGAACAGAACTTCGATTTAGTCCAGATCGACGATTTTCAGTGCCTTTCTGTAACACATTACAGACATTTGTTCATTAATTTTGCGAGTAGGTATGGCTATAAGTTAAGTGTTGCGGCGAGTGAGTGCATTTGCACCATTTGCACTGAACAAGACAGTGAGGTTATGATAAGAACATTGCAAAAATGGCCTTTATAGTTATCAATTGAGTAGTTCTGGCAATTATAAACCAAAAAATATGCAGGAACAAGTAAAACGCATAAATGCTGACACTCTGTTAAAATGAACCAAAGTGGAACTGACCTTACACATACACGATATGCAAGGGTTGTCGGTGACCCCTGCAACATGAACCATTTGACCCTCGTTGTTACATCTGCTCAAGGATCCTGAAATGCATTCAAAATAATCCAAATTACAATGTGCTCAAATAAATACAACTTATATTAACCTTGATCTGTACACGTAACTTATTATCGTTCACTGCACCTAAGCCTTTATTTATCACATCAAATAGATTGAAAAAATTTTAACAACCATGCAAAGTGCACGTATGTGTTATCTACAGCCGGCGATAAAACAAAACATTGTCCGGTCAGACAAGATCGAACGATTGTCATGTATTGGTAGCACTTTCGCATTGAGACAAAGTAACAATAATTTGATATTGGTAAGAGCCATATTATTCGGGTTGTACAGTACGTCTAAGCTTATAATATTCCGCTGGTGGAATAGCCGGTCCTTACCCTACTTCAACGCGCTCTTCCCCCCTCCCCTCCCCTTCCCACATACACACATGCCCTCACATTCCCCCACCTGGTCAAACCAGCTGCAAACCAAAGGGAAAGGGTACCTTCTTTCGCATCTTATTCCATTGAACAGGATGGATTTGTCCCCATTTTCCCTCCCAGTAGAGGTCCACGATCGACCTTTACATTCCACTTACTTTGTTCCACACGTTTGAACATGCCCAATGCTCACATAAGACATAACAGGTGGTGATGAACAACCCCGGAATATTGCCTAATGGCTTCCAGTCTGCGCTTGCGCTGTAACATCCAACACAGCCACGTGGGTCGCATGCGCACTGCTAACTGTGAAAATGCGAGAAACCCTGCATGACCACACATCCTCAGACTCTCGATGTTTCTACCTAATGTTGCAGATATGTTTTCATAGAACGTAACCACCTGTCCGCCCAATCGGCCAGGCAATGGAATGCCCAGTGTGAAAGGCTTAACGGCAATTTAGTGACAGCCTGGGAACCAGTTGGGTGCGAAAAGAGCCGGAATTAGCTCTTATCTGGTCAGTTGACAATAACCGTGCTATGGGACATGAAAAGCACTTTAGTTTGATGGCCTTAGAGGCTTTTTATGCCACCGGCCGGTAGATAGGAGGTGTCCATTTCACTAACAGCTCATCGCCTTGTTCCAGGAATAACATTTTGGGCGTGGAAATTTCTAGGATCAAGCCACATGCCCATTATTCTTTCGCGCGCCAATATGGCCATAATAATAATTAGTTGGGCGTGAATCTGGGTTGGAATAAGAGACGAACCGGAGGGGGAGGGAGGATGGAGGTAGATATGGTGGAAATGAAGACATAGTGGCCCGTCACCTGGAATTACAACCTTTCACATGTGCTCCTCCTACGTGCAAGAATGTGAGCCTCGCAAGGTCTCAGCTAGGCCTTCACCTCCACCCCGCCATCCCCGCTACCTCTTTACTTTATCACCTCCCATCCCCCCCTCCTTTTCCCCTACTCTCGGCCCTCAGACACACATGTATCTCCTCGCATACGTATGTAATGTTTTATGTGGAATGTACGGAGGTGCGAAAGTAGAGGGTGGTCCAGAGCTCACGGGCCTCCAGTGGGACTGAGGGTAAACCTAAGGAAAGTTGAATTCCAAGCATGATCGCACGAATATTTATTTCGACTGGCACTGTCACAATTGTGGAAAATTATTCATGACATGAAGCTAAAAGTAACCATTATGGCTGATGAAGTATTTGTTCGAAACAGGGTTAGATTTTGTAATAATAAAAAATTACGCATCTCCCTGACTGTTCTGCAGCAGCAATACCAAAGGTACATAAATGGTGCAAAATAAACAATACTCACATGTAAATGGTACAGTAAAAGTGAAACACAAATTTAGTATGAAATTCCACAAAGATACATAAATAAGTATGCTGGAAAAGTCTGCATGGGTCATTCGAGTACTTTCGCTGCAGTTACACTGGATAATTTGTGGTACAGGAACCTGTAGAGGATTTTTGCTCTTGATGTTCCAAAGCCCTGGGCCCATTGAATAATAATTTATTACCTTGTTGCGTTAAGCATTTTAATGCAACAGGCACGCGCTATTAATTTTCAAGTTACGCCAATGGCGCCATTACTGGCGCCCATCAAATCTGTAAAATTTGGAAACCAGCCCATGACCTTAGCGGCAAAAAACACCCAAGAATGTTTGTGACATGCTTATAGGTGTCTAGTCTGCATTTCCAGAATACCAAACAAATGACACAATTGGCAACGACCAAGCAACATGTTTCACCCCGAAAAATTAGGAAACAGACGCAAAAATAAGCAAATGAAGGAATGAAGCTTTTAAAGTGTTATATCGGTACAAATATATCATCATCTACAAATGTGATCCGTACGGCGAAATTGTCGGTAGCTGTATACATAATGTAGATAGTATTGTAATAGCCTAATCAAAAGCTCACCTATCATGTGGATATAATATGGCCATTTTTATTTATTACAAGTATGGTACAAGGAAGGATATTAGGTTAGCACAGCGAAGTGCTGATTTGGACCAACAATTGCAAAGCACCCCAGGGAGACCCCACAAAGAGACGACAGGAGATGATACTCGCGACCAGTCATATTCTTCGAGTTCCAAGAAGCAAAACACGAGAAGCAGTAGTGTGTCGAATCCGGTTTCAAACTATGAGTCCAGGTCTGTGTAGCTGCGGCAGACCGCATGACTTGCGTACTGTTCTGGCGGCAGGCCCATCTTCAGCCTTGCAAACGAAACTAAATAAACACGCCTAACGGCGCCTAGACTACACACCGACTACTGTGCTTTTCTATACGAGCGACCAATCCTCCCCCACTGAGATACCCAAGGGCATTGTCTCGACCATGTGCACTCAGGAGTACCGGTGTACTGTATGTACGTATGTATCTAGGGTTGGCCTGATTAATCTTCGGTGGGAGAGGCAAAGCGGCAGTTCTTGGTTTGGACTGTAATGGGGCTTGAAGAGGCGGGACGACGGAACACTGGAACACAATGGGGCATAAAAGAGTCGCGGGTAAAAATAGTAGTAGTGGGTTGGTCCAATGCTCCCAGAAGATAGGCCAGATAGATGCTAACGATGAACCCCACCAGCTCCCGGCACAGTTGCATCAGAGACCTTATATTTCTCCACTTCTTTGAGCGCGATACGTCCAAGACATTTTGTGTTTCTTATACAATACAAACCGGTGCTCATCACAACCCTCAACTAAGTTAATATTAATTATTACCGAATAAGATATCAATACTGCACTTTGAACACGCACTATAGTCGGTGAATAATTTCCATTCCCAGTCTAGCAAAATGATTCTAACAGTGTAAGTTCCGAAGAGTTCCAGACCGCCATGAACGTCGCTGCGAGTAAATTCCAGAGTGATCGAACAAGGTTAGAATGTATAATTACCACACTTGTTCCGTGCAGGTCCAACTCTTTGGCAAACAGTGCAGTGTTTGGGAAGCCTCATTTCTATAATTCATAGAGCTCCTTCCGGACGCATAAATTGTTTATTTATAGTCGCAGAAAACTTATAGTGGGCATTGTCCTTGGCTGGGACCCCAGCAGCTAAGGGCGCCCCGGCCTCGGATTCCTTTGCTGATGGGTTTACCTACAGTAATATTGACAACCTCTTTTGTAATCTATATGCATTACACAACTATCTAGATTTTAAGTGCATCTCTCGCTGATTTGTTATCTAAATAGTGGAACCAGGCGAAAAGTATCAAGGATGTCTACAGTGTTACGAACCTTACTGGTGACAAGGCGATGAAAAATGCATCCTCATTGAATATTAATGCGCATGTACTGTAGATGTCCTCTCCTGCAGCTCATAATTTTCATATCTGGCCTTGCTCGAGATGGCTGCCTTTTTTTTGCTTTTACAAAGAATAAATCAGGCGGGGGAAAAAGAAAAATTGAGTTATGGTTTGGAAGGGGATATTTTAGATGCTAATCGCCATCTGCCATAATGCGCACACAAAGCATATTATTTTCGACTTGGCTCTGACGTGTGTCATTTATTATGGCCAAGTTTTTTGGATAATTGTTTCTGAAACCTGATTTTGTTCCTGTCTGCAGAAACTTTTTAAAATTACTGTGAATAATACAGTGGCGTTCAAAACTGTGTAAATGTAACTGAATAACAAGCAATTCAGATATTTGAATGTGTTACTTTGATACAATTTACAACCAAGACATTAACGCAGTTATTATATTAAGTTATATGATAATATGAGACGCCGTATAAAAATTAACTTTGTTGACATGCAACAAAAGATTGCATTGCATGCTTGGAAATTCCACGCCAAATCCTCCATATAAATATCGATATTATTACTAGTTCAATCCAAATTATATTGTCGTGTTCCTACAAGAACCAAAATATTGAATTATTTTCAGCTCTCGGGGGTTATTAGGTCATCAAGGTCGAAAGGGATGGGAATGTAGAACACGCATCTATCAAATTCCGCGATAAGGCCTCCGCAACTATTTGTTTGTCACGTTCTGGGTAACATACGAGGTATACGAAAATATTCCAATTTTTTCCCATAGTCCCACAAAACAAGAATGTTTAAATCTTAGTATTGTGAAGGTCAAACGTTGTGACCTTGACCTTTCCTGCTGCCCTGAATTGATACTTCTCCAAAATATATAATGAGTCCATCAACACATTATTCATAATCACATGAAAGTTTGTTTTTGAAGAGAGAAAATATCCCACATTACTTGCATACTTTTGAAATTTTACGACGCAGCATTCACATCACAACGAAATTTTTTAAAAACATTTCAGTATAATCCATTCCTTGTTTTATACAGTCAGAACAAAATGATTGCCTGTTGAGAGATGAGCTTCACCATCGATCGGTTCTGTTCGATATAGCAAATCAATCCTCCACTCCTCACATTTCTCAACTCTGTCTCCATCACACCACAAGCGATGTTGAAGCAAAATCGCTCGCTTCTGGTGCCACATCGCTCCTACTATGCTTCTTTTGGTTTCTGACGTAATATGTTTGAATGCCGGGCTTAAAGAAGCTAATAAAACAAAATGAGAGCATTATAAGCAGTGTATCTCATTTTCCAGAAGGGTCCAGATGTAACCAGCTGTTAATCCGCACTTGTTGTTTATTTGTTTCTTCTTCTTTTTGTGCCCTGCCCAGACCGCATGACGACTCCCGGGTGGCGAGTAAACAACCAGAGAGCTGATGTAGGACACAGGTCCAGTCACTTGCTACAATGCAAGTAAGGTCGAGGATGCTGGTCTATAGGTCAAAGTCCATGCCAGACAGCGGACCATAATAATAATAATTTCAAAAAAGAAAAAGTGAGCAGGCTCAAACAGGTTCCCAACATTCGGTTTGTAATCATAACAATTTTTCCTGCGGATTAATGTTATGTCTTGCCGTGTAATTTAAACGGGGATTGCGAAATATATATTGCGAATGAAACGTGGAGAGAGTATAGGAAGAGCTCAGAAGCAATACTTGATGGAAACTGGTTTCGGCTGCCACTCCACTTTTTGTGGTACCTCTGACATGGCCGTGTTCTCTCAAATATATAGAAGTACAAAAAGATTCCGAGGGGGGATCGAGAAAGTGTCTTGGTTTCTCAACGGGCTTTCACAGCATAATAAATGAAAACTCATCGTCCAACATGGGCTCAAGTCTTACCAGTGGCAGCATCCAATTTGATATGGCTTGAAATATCAAGAAAACTGTAGGAGGGAAAAGTTACGAATTGTGTGCTTCTGCAGCAGAGAAACAACAACCATGACAAGTGAATGTTTCTTGTAATATTTCCACCTGGTTGCTGGGGTCATCAATTCATTACTTTCCCACATCCCTCTCAATCTTGGGACTTTGACAGTGGAACTGTCTGCATATTATTATAATTTTTGGACACTAGTCTCCCCATCGGGTCAGCTTATGAATATTGTTCAAATAATACTGCAACATATAGCCATGTATTAATTCCAAGTTATTTTAAGCTGATCCTAAAGGCTAAACGTGGCTAAACGGAGGTACTGCATATTGAAAAAAAAATCATTGTGAGGAAGAAGGGGCTAGAATACTTTCCAGATCACTTCTGGTATATTTCAGCAATCTAGTCAGCACAAGAATAATGCATGTGCGTTCGACAAGTACTGTGCAGTTTGCCAAAATGAAGCACAGAAGGAACCGCATGCGGTCAACCACACCCCGACCCACATGTAATCCTTATGGCGTCACAAAGGCAGCCTTTCATATTCTATGCATCCTGCAACTCATTACAGAGACTGCTGTGTAACTCATTTAATCGGATTATGAATATAGATTTTTCAATCGTATAGGCTACTCCGCTGTGTATGAATACAGTCGTCTTCTCTACATAATTGTGATCTTCATTTAGTTTCACTCATGCAACCAGAAATGATGTGACAGCCAGTCTGGATTAGTTCTGAAAGCGAGACCACCCTGCTGTAGGTCTGTAACGAAACCACTGCTCACATCAGGTGTCCGAAGGAAAGTCAGACAATTACCGGCAAATCACTCAACTGCGACGCTAATTGGGGATCCCTGGAATCCCATCAGTTGCTTCCTTAACACGCGCGACACTTCGGCTGCCAAGTAATTCTGTCCTAAATAGCAATGCTAACTGTCAGTTACACTGGTCCGCCTTTAAACAAGAAGAGTGGAATTTAATTTCCAGCGAATCCGACACCATTTCGACTTTCAAACCAGGACATTTCCTTATGCAAGTTCTACAAAGTAGTTCAAGTCTCATGTTATATGGACATCCCTGATGGTCATCGGGTGCAGTAATGTTAATCTGGGGTAACAGTTTCACACTCATGTATAACAAATCGTGAAGGCTTTCCGGAATGCTCACTTTTATAATCCTCCTCGGAATTAATTGCTAGGAAAAGAAATGCTAAGCCGGCATAGACGGCGAAGATGCAACAAAAAAAAGTAAAAGAAGCGAAAAAAAAAATGCGGAAGGCATCCGTCCAATACAAGGCAACAACCTTGGCAAAGGTTGGCGAGGAATGGACTTGGAGCCAAAACAGCCAGACTGTGTGTCCCATAATGTCAGGCCAACACATTGGGCCCCTCCCAAACTCACACATGTGCCAATCGTATACACACCACGGGCAGATCCGAATCTACTCGCAAATTCTTCGCCCGAATATTCGCGCGTACAGCAATTTTCTGGACGTGACTTACGCCTGCGTAAAAAGGAGAGGTGTTGTCTCTTGGAGCATTAATTTAATGAAGACAAGACGGTCGGTGGAGCGACAGTGCAGGTGGCAAGAGACGTCGGGGGGGCGTGTATTTAATGAGCTGTTGAATGTCGCAAGGAATTATTTATGGGGCGGGGACACAGACTGGACTTTGATACAAGGTCGAGGAAGAAGCCTTTTGCTCGCACAGGTTATCTTCCCGCAGACTTCACTCTCACTTGGGACCTTTTTTCCTCTGTGCACTGACGTCTTTAGGAAGAGAACTAGCTCCAAACACGCGTTCTGTGCGTGCAATACCGAGAACATTGGTCCCCCGTATACAGTAAGGTAATTAAACAAGAAATGTTTCATATTCTACAGAGAAGTACCTTTCAACTATTAACATAGCGGTACTCACCTGTGAGATCAGCAAAAGCCACTCCACTCAGGAATATAGTGCTCATAAATATGTTGATCAGTCGAGTCATTTTCGTCCAGGTGATCACTCTGAAATTGGCAAAAGAACATAGGATATTAGCACCGAGAGAATATTAACAATATAGTTAAATCCTTAGTATTTATAGAGCATGAAAAGTACGGCGGTAATTGCTGGTCGTCATCGCTTTCATTCGTCAAGTTCCTGGAGCCCAACTCCTTCCGGAGTCATTTCCCGAAGGAGTGTTTGTTTGAACAAGATTCTGTTGATAAAACCATGCAACAAGGTATCTCTCTGTACGTCTTATTTGGAAACTTTCACACTCTTGCTCACAAAGTAGTGCCGAATTTTTACAGCTCGGGTGTTACTGGTCATGTCAGGAAGGCTGGGACAAAAATAATGGCTATGTTTTAGTCACATGGTTTTTGGAATTAGCTATTCATGATCTCTCTCACAAATGGCTGGTTTTTTCTACATTTAGGCAAGAATGCACTTAGTTCAACTGATACGGAACGAGAACAACCTGTCACACTATCTCATATAAGGCTAAGCAGTAAAACTTCTGTTTCTCTTTCTTGCTTTGTTATTATGTCAAGTCAGTTGACCACAATAAATTAATATAGCAAAGTGACAAACAATGTATGGCTGCACGATAACCTTTTTATCACTTTGTGATCCGGAACGGAGTGTTTATAAGCAACGTTAAGGACAAAGTATATGACTACTTGCCTGTTCTTTTCAGGCAATTTAATACTCCTATACATGATGTACTACTCACTCCTTGTCACACCATAAACTATAGGTTTTACAGTGTGATATTTTGTCGCAAGAGTAATAAAGCAATTATGGAAAGGTGTGATTGACTGCTTTCTTCGGTGTGTATAAAAATCTATTCAATTCAATAGCCTGTCTCCATACATTTTACAGTAAAAAGGACCAAATTTTGCAAAATCCAAATATTACTTGTGCCAAAAATTGCTCCGCATTTCTGAAATAGTCGTTAAAAACATCTCTGCTATAGTTCTAACTACAAAGTCACTGCCCCCATGTTGTATAATTACTTTGCCAGTTAAATATCTTAATGGTCTTCGCATTCGTCCAAGTAAGTGTCACTAGAGGAGACTGGGCAACAACAAAGTAAGTCCTTAACTACCAGCACTTCGCACTACTCTCTGCCAGGTGGGCAAGATAACGATGTCAATTTTGCCTGCACTAAAGTCTCCTACAGAGTCAAGAATAGCGACCTGGCAACCACTGGGTGCTAGGTCCAAGGGAATCAGACGAAACCCTCTCCCAGACATATAATGTTGATGGCAGATTGTGCCCCACCAAATAAATTCACGTCTCTGTATGATTATGTATTTCATATTTTGGTAGCTTGTCTATACCTAGTAACAATGAACAATTAGTGCGTACTCATGGGTCAATGGCGTCAAATTGTCCATACATCCTTTCTCTCCCCACTCCCCTCCCCCTTCCTCTCTCGCTTTTCAGGGAAGGTCAGCCGGACAATAACCTTTAGTACCGGTACCACTCAATGTTTGTGACTGTGCGTGTGCGAGCCATAAACACGTCTCCAGTCTGAGCAAAACCGTCGTATAATCTTGCCTTTTGCGTCCGGTCACCAACTAACGAACGCAGCCACGGAAATTTGCTGCTAAAAATTAGCGGGGATACAAGGGTGCCAAAATATGCGGAATGAGATTCACTAGGAATTATTTCCGTCAGCCGTGGGACAAAAATATCGTACTATCTAGGTCATTCTCACTGAGTGGTCGCCAGACTAGATATAGACAGGCTATTTTTGCTATTAATAAAATGTCAAGGAAATCGAACAAATTGACGACAGTGTTACCATGTGTGTTAGTCGTAGATAGAGAGATGTGGACTAATTATGTAGGATCCATCTTTTAACATTTTTTTGAGGAAATTGTTTTTCTAACAGGTTCAATTTTTATACCAAGAGTCCTAAAGTCATTGCATGTTTTTCATATAGGATAACAGCTATTAGTGCTTGCTTTTCAACCTCAGGCAATTGTTCCGCCCTTTTCAGCTTATT
>JYFJ02003739.1:0-33253 GCA_000934665.2 Catajapyx aquilonaris
TCTCATGTGTTTTATTAGTTCATATGTTGGGTTAGCTTGCATCTCCCTTCATCGCTGACTACCCCTCATAGGGAAATGTCGTGATGTTGTTGTTGTTGAGTCAAACACTTCTTTCGGTACATCTGGTACACGGAGATCAGGAAATTGAGCCTTTCTATACGTGTGGCCTACTCTCGACCCTTCGGCTGGGAAATTAGAACATTTTCCGTACTCGCCAACATGAACTTAGACTTAGGGAGACTGAAAATGCATTGATATCCCATCGTAAGGCGCCACCAGCACTTCGAGTTATGGAGAACTTCGAGTTACAGAAATTCGAGTTGGGGAAGTTTATTTCCCATTATTTTACATTGTGACCAACCAAGCTCATCATTTTCTTCGACTTAGGGAAGTTCAACTTACAGAAGTTTTACTGAATCATTAACCCTAATAAGACGGGCATTTTTTTGGCGATTTTGCACATCTCAGAAAACAAATGTCTGTTTCAAGTATTTGCGCTTCCACGCTCTGGAGAATACTTTTTAGGAACCTCCCACCCATAGCATAACATCAGACTCCCTACGATCAGTTAACCCCCGGCCCACAAGATGGTCGCGCGGTCGGGGTTGTGCAGGTTGAGCCCCATCCAACATTATGTATTTCTTTTTAAAAGGTTTTAATAATATTTAGCACTAATTTTTGGGTGGAATCTCCTGAGGTTTGGGGGCAACTATCTATGCCGAAATTTGCCGGCCAAGATCATGGGGGGAAGTGTTTTTTTCAGCGGCTGCAAAAAGATGATACTGGGCAGATGATGTCATTTAAGTTAATCTGGTTTATTTATGATAGATTTTGTAGTCCAAAATTCGCAATTTATTTTTACCTGAGAGAAAATTTAAAAAGCCACACAGAAATCACGTTACGTAGTGGAAAAACGCTGTAGCTTCGCCATCAGAATTTTTTAAAGCCAGCGTATCAGCACATGAAACCCCCATCTTATTAGGGTTAAATGATTCCTTTCCCAAAAAGGTTTTGGATTTCATGCTCTTATCCAATGTGAAACACTAGTTGCTGGATCTTCCTGGAAGCAACCATATTAAGTTACTTAAGCATCAAACTCATTAACTTGCTTGTTTAAACAACTCACCTTTTTATACAGGGTGATTCTCCCAAAACCGAACTCAAACATTCCTCAATAATTTTTTAATTATTGTATGGTTCTCAATGAAAATTGACATGTACTATAGGGTCATTCCCACGTGCCACAAAATCTCGATCTTGAACCACGTTTCTGAGGCGCACAATCAGGATGTGATCAGGATCGTTTGGTGACTGTTTCCACGGGCCACGTACTTTTCGTGATTTTCGGTGGAGTGGTCTGTAACCACGCCCACCCGCCTGGTGAAAAAATGACTCTCGCTTCGGCTCCCGGACAAAGGCACGGGTGACTCTACGATAGGCCTGGCTGTAATAGCATGGAGGCATGCTATCTACGTTATTACACAGGTCCTGGCTGCCCGCAGAGCGAGGGGGCAGACACGTGGGCAGACGGGGCCAAGCAGGGAGCCGCCATGTTGCCCGGTCCGGAGGGGGGAGTGACGTCAGGATCGCGACTCGAAAACTGGCAGTCAACTTCCTCAAGCTGGTTACCACAGTCACCTTCGTAAACGCGTTCGGGTGGAGGAAGGGCATGTGGGAACACCCCAATCGCGATTTTCGGGGGTAAGGATCATGATCCTTGTGGCACGTGGGAATGACCCTTATATCGCCCAAAAAGATAGAGACGATTTTGCATTTGACTCAAGTGCAACTTGCACTTGAATCAAATGCCAATCGTCTCTATCTTTTTGAGCGATATAGTACACCCGCAAGCATAAAGATGGAGACGGCCAGCCCTCACCTTCGGCAGGCTGCTGTGTCAATCTCAGCAATTACGGTATGAAATATACTGTCATAAATACACGAACACACGCCTGAAGCAGCAAACTCGGTCCAAAAAATAGTTCATTAATTTGAGTCGGATAAAGAAAGGTAAAAAAAGGGCCTGCCGTCTCCATCTTTATGCTTGCGGGGGTACTTACCTTGTATGATGCCAAACAAGTTCTGCCTAGAGAATATGCTGAAAATGGTCCCCTCCAGCATCCAGAAATTTTTGAATGCGAGTCTGCATATTGGCGTATATAATTATGTGCTAATGTGACATCATAATGGCAGCAAACTCCGGCCATATCAGGGCTAGAGGACGTCAATTTTTCTGGGCTTAATCCTGTTTATGTGCAGCCCTTGAGTAAACCCCACAAGAAGAAATCAGGTCTGGCGGGCCCCTTCAATTGGCTTCAGGGCTCCCGAGGCCGGGCAGGTGTACCCAGCTCATCGTCCGCCCCGCATGGCCCTGTATATGCCAATATGCAGACTCGCATTCAAAAATTCTTGGATGCTGGAGAGGATAATTTCCAGCATATGCTTTAGGCAGACCTTGTTTGGCATCAAGGTAAGTACATGTCAATTTTCATTGAGAACCATACAATAATTAAAAAGTTATTGAGGAATGTTTGGGTTCGGTTTCGGGAGAATCACCCTGTTTAAGTAGGAATCTGTAATAATAATTGAACCATGGAAATTAAAACCGAGCTAACTCCAGTGAGGGGGAAAAAAATGACTTATGCCTCTCTTGCACTGACTCCTCGGAAAGCATAGAAGGGACCATCACACATGCATGGAATTTGCAGGGCAGTTCCAGCCGACGATTCAACACCATCCACGTTGAAACGACGCTTGTTGGACATGTAGGTACTGCACAGCACACATTTGTAGTAACCCCCTCCCCACGAAGCCTTCTTGGAGTTGTTTCAGTTTTCTCTTCCATGGGAGTGTAATACAAAAGTAAGCTAACTCCCATGGATTGAATCCATTGGAGTTAGCTTACTTTTGTATTACACACTCCCATGGAAGAGAAAACTGAAACAACTCCAAGAAGGCTGCGTGGGGATGGGGTTACTACAAATGTGTGCTGTGCAGTACCTACATGTCCAACAAGCGTCGTTTCAACGTGGATGGTGTTGAATCGTCGGCTGGAACTGCCCTGCAAATTCCATGCATGTGTGATGGTCCCTTCTATGCTCTCCGAGGGGTCAGTGCAAGAGAGGCGTAAGTCCTTTTTTCCCCCCTCACTGGAGCTAGCTCGGTTTTGATTTCCATGGTTCAATTATGGTATACCATCACACTGTAGGTATAAGTAGGAATCATTCATTCTCCACAAAAAGAACTCTTCCAATGATTAGGTGTAGGCATATTACACATCACACACCCTTTTTCTGTGAATCAAATGGTTCTTGGCAAATAACATGTGGATTGTCAGTGGCTTATGTCTTCAGATTCTATGAAGTCATTTAGTCCACTTCATATAATGGGTGGAATTTTCATCACACTGGTAGTTACTGCAATGGTACTGCTAAGTTAGCAGCAACTAGCAGTGCGACAAAAATTCCACCCAATGTTGCTTCATTCATTCAAGCTCTCCACAGATTTCACAACAGGGTTGCACAGCAGGTGAATCAACCCATACAAGAAAATTCAGCTGAAGTTTCTAACAGTTCATTAGCGCAACAGATTGAACAGAAATGCATTCCAATTATTGGAGTGCCCATATCAGGTAGCAAATTGTTTTTGCCCTGCATATTATTTTAAAGTATTAATTAGGGATTATGCAAGGCTATGTTAAGACATTAGCTTGACATATGGTAAAATTGAATTGATGCATACCTACTATAAATTTCAGAACTAAGATATGGTATTAACCCATTCTGATCCACTGGCAACTGTAGCTGGACCCATTATTGAAAATGCAGGCTAAATCCCAGTGCTTCCAAAAGCCTGTCAGCATTACTAAGCTAAAATAAGCAGCTAACACACTGGTATTAGAAACTCCTAAATGTAACAATTCTAAGGACACCACTTAATGATAAGTGGTTTATGCAAAAAAAAATCTAACTGGACAAGACATTTCAATTGGAACAAACTGTTCATTCATTTCAATAATTACCAATTAAATCCAAGCGGTTAGTAGCAATGAATGCTAAATTTGAAGGTTAAGATCAGCTATTTTTCTGGGGTTATTTCATGTTTTTTTTTTTTCCTTTTCTCTCTTTTTTTTTCTTTTTTTGCACAGGGCAAATAACACTTGTAGCATCTTTTTTTTACCTAATTCTTAAAACATTTTAGTTAGACAATATGTAACTTTTAAAATGATATGAATGAGCCACCAGAATATGTCTCACTTTGTGCATTTGATTTTTGCTGCCATCAGAGCATGTGATGAATCAACCAAATGCACATCAACATTATATGAAAACAAAAAAAAATAAATACATGGGAGAAAATCTTCNAAAAAAAAACATGGGAGAAAATCTTCAGAAGACAGCTCAAACCAAAACCAACTACATCAATGAGCTGCAATTTGAGGGCAGAGGGAAATGCGTCCCTCCCCACATTGATAAGTAGCTGCCTCATTATGAAATCATATTTTAATTTATATTCAACATTCTTGCTATTTACCTCCTCCCAGTTGTTTTGGCGTAGGCTCTCAATCTCCAGAAACAGGGTATTGATGTGTTCCACCTGGATGGAAACCATGTCCCAGAATCCAGCCAAATCTCGGCAAGTTGTGGGAAACTGATCATCTTTTGAGGCGCTCTGAAAGTGACAGCTTGCATTAAATGAAAGTGTACAGGATACCCAGTGTCCATAATATAGTGGGCTGACATCTGCATCCAAGAAAATTTCATGCATGCTCCTCACCAAAGTTGGCACTCCTGAGTAGGCCATGCAGGCTGCATGCATGCACATGGTGACCCCACACTTTTAAGGAGGGTACCAATTTGAAGTAGGAATACATGCATAATTGCTAGCAATACAGATCTGACATGACTATGAGACACCCCATGTATTGTAAGCATACAGAAGAAATCCACCAATTTTGGCGGCTTTGAGTTATTTGTCCTGTATGGTGACAATTTATCTGATGCTTAAAAAATTATTACAAGTCAATATGAACACCTTGGGCGAAGAACAATCAAGGTCCACCTGAAACTGAGATATTCCAATTTCAAATTTCGAAGGCCCATAAGGTCCTATTGTAAATCCCACTTTCGGGGCCTTCCATAGTGACAGATGATCATTACTCTCCAACCACGACCAAACCATCATATTCTACGCTAGTGAAAGTATTTTCTGACTGAGATACGTAACTCATTTTTGACAAAAAGTGGACTTAAATAGTTCTTCCCCCAAGGCCTTCACATATTCTACAGGAGGCACAATGATGAGAGGTTTAAAAGCTGACGTTAGATGCTGCCCGTGAAGGGCAGGTGAATCACACAGGATATTACTGAATTGAAAAATTTAGCCGATCCCCCATCAGAAATAGACAGAAATATGCACTTCATGTCAAAATGGAAGGAAGTGTGCATATATAGGAAGTCCACCGCAGGGTATGGTTGGATAACAAAAAAGGTCGGATAATCCGAAGAGGAACTTTAATGAAACTGTAACCCTGTGTCAATTCCACATCAACAAGCTGTCTCTGAAGGAAATTGGGCCTATGATCCCAAGGATTATCCTCACTCCAGAAGTGGAGCACCAAATTCCCTAAATATTTCTTCTGGTGAAGTGGTGATTCATGTCCATCAGGATTGTCAGTGTCCCAAATTCTGCGGTTTTGAGTTTCCAGCACTTGCTGTGGTGTCATTTGCTCAGCAACATTGGAGGTACAGTCCCGAGCATCAAGCTGGAGACACTACGCGCCTTCTCTGACCTTCCATTATCCGACTCAAATTAATGGACTCTTTTTGGACCCAGTTAATTGCTTTAGGCGTGTTTGTGTATTCATAAACTTATATTTGATACCGTAATGGCGATGATTGGCAGAGAACCCTGCCGAAGGGGATGGCCTGCCGTGTCCAACTTTATGCTCAGGACTGTACATGTAATAAACATATAATAGATTTGCGTGGTTTTTTTTTTTTTAACGTTACCCCGTGATAAGGCTTTTTAGGGGGGTGGCGGCACACCACCATCAGTTTTCTAGTACTGAGTAGCCTACTTCTTCCCTTCAATCTCCGGTGCAGGGAATCAAGGACATTTGGTAAGGATAGGGATTTTTGGGGAGGGAACATGTGGTGCAAGTGCAAGGTCTGTAAAGGGTTAATGTGCTGTTCCCCAGGAGGTTAGGTTGCCAGACACCTCCAAGGTACAGGTCAGAGACCCTCCCGACGCAGGTGAAAGGAAAGCTCCCCAGGCGGGGATCGATCCTGGGGCCTTTCACTCAGCAAGCCGAGACGTTACCATCTCGGCCATCTACACCTCCCTGTGTCAATTTATTTACGATATAAGTAAATTTTAGGGTTCGGTTATAAAAGAATCACCCTGTATTCTAATGGTTTTGACAGATACTAGTATGAAATCAAGTTCATGCACCAAAGGATGTGGCAGGGCAAGGTCTACTTTCCGAGAGAGACATGTTTCACTTGTGTCCACAGGTTTCAGGAACAGAAGTTCCTTTTTATTATTTCCTATTTATATAGATGTACAATAAAAAATAAAATAAATTTCGTGTGTGAATTAGGGGTCCCATCACTTTCGGACCATTGTGCCCCATGCGTCGGGGTACAGTGGTCCATTTGGATAGAGCAGCTTCTAAATTATTTTTTTTAAGCCAAAGGGATTGCACTGCCTGTGAATATATTAGTCACTTATATTACCAATAAGTACCTCCACCATGCTGCAAAATATTGGGTGAGTAGGCATAACAGGAACTCTTTTAAAAATTGAAATGTTCAAGTGGTCCACTGTGCTCTGGTCTCCCCTAATATTAATCAGATAAGTAGCTGCTACATCATACAGCTCAAGCAACTACTTGAATATATCTGCTAGTATTGCTACTTACGATGTTCTTATAGCAAAGACCAGAAAACTGCTCCATCTTCTGGTTCAGAAGGAGCCTAGCTTTGCCAGTAGCAGCCCTCAGCTTCCCGCTGGCTTCATCTGATAGCTGCCTCTTGTTGAGATCATATTCAGCTTGCTTGGCAAGACTGTGGATACGCTCCTTCTCCTTCTCCAGGATCTGCAAGAACAGTTGATGTAATTTCTGTCACATATCACTTGTTGGCCTAACCACATGAGATATATTTTCAAAGTTAATAATGTGTACTCTTGTACAATTGAACGGAAGCCCAGGTGGACTAGACTGTGGGTAGCTTAATTGCACCTAAATGTGACTGTGTTTCATACAGATCTATAGTCATACTTTGCTCATTGCATCCTCACATGCAACTAAAAAGTGTAGAACCTGCCTCATCATTCATTATCCCTGCTTAGATAACAGTTTTTATGTTTTTTTTGTTTTTTTTATTATGTACCCCGTTGTGGGCCTAAGCCCTATAGGGGGGTGGCACACCACCATCAGTTTTCTCAGTGTATTTACACTTTTTTTCTTCATTCACCGGTGCAAGGAGTCAAGGATGTCGGGTAGGGGTAGGGATTTTTTGGGGAGGGAACATAGGTGCAAGTGCAATGTCTACAAATGGGTCAGTTTTTATGTTGCAATGTCTCGACATAGTGGCAGACATTCACAATGACAGTTAAAAAGATGTTCCACAAATTTGGGACTGCAACTGGATCGAGATTTTGGAAGAATTATGGAAAACACCACTTTAACCTTCTGACTGACAGGTGGTTTAACAGACTGCTTTTTGCATAAACTGGATTCTGTCACAAGTTGACAGTGTATCACTTTTAAAATGAACACGATCCTTTGGTAAGGTGAGCTACAAAAATACCAAGATATCACTTATTTCAAATATACCGAGTGCTACCTTGCCCAAGTTCAGAAAAAAGGGGGCCCTTCCTGCATCTTTCAGCAAATTTTTTTCATGTCTGTATAACTCATGCACTCGTCAGTAGTTTACTATTTCTCTTATAACAATTTTTTTAAAACTGCAACACCTGACCACACTTCTCTGCATAGCAAGATGGTTGCCAACTTTGGCCGATAAATCCATCAACTGCCCCCACCATATTCACTTCAGACTGTCAACTTGGCAAAGTAACACCCTGTATACACAAATGCTCAAGCTCTCTATCACCCTTGAGGATCAAAAGCAGCATTAGAGCTACTGGTCATATCCTAGGGCAAAGCAGTGACTCACTAGTCAAGTAAATATGAGGGTCAAAGATGCTTTACCTAGCATGCATCCATCCTGCAAGAAAGGACAGGTGTTTTATAACCTATGTAAACTATAATGCAGGGATTAAGCTGTCCAAATAATTTAAAAATTCCAGCTAATTTGCACCTAAAAGTTCTAGCCGAATCAGAAAAGTTCTAGCCAAATCCTAAATGGACATGATGATCCGGCTTATTCACCACTTTCATCTCAGGGCACAGCCATCTTTGGAGGTTCCATCGAGTTTCCCTATTCGCCGCTAGAGCAGTGGTTTTCAAACTGGGGTACGCGAAAGATAATGTGCAATGGCATCCAGTCTCTACATTTGCGGGAATCCTAATATTCTGATTCAACCAGAAGGAACCAACTTCTGAGAAAAAACAAAAAATGGTCCCACTTATTTCCATCTATCTTTTTTCTATTATAACAGTTGAAATCGGTCTGTTATAACCGAAAGTCTGTTACAGCCGAAGCTGTTATATCCAGATTCAACTGTATTATTTTAGGGAAGATTTATTATATGCAGAGGGATTTTCTGACTGATGCCATTTTCATTCAGCACACACATTGAAACTCAAGAAGCAACATGGCAGTGTTAACTAGAAAATGCCAAAAAGTGGAGTTAAGTCCCTTTCCTAATATCTGGTTCAATTCTACCACTGTGCTTTGCAATGTTGTGAAGGATTTGAAAATCAACTCTGGCTGCACAGGCTAATCTACCTGGCCTAAAAAAAATCGCGTCTCAACGAATGAAACAGAGGGCTTCAAGACATCACCGCCAATACAGCATTTCATGTGCAAAACACGGAATTATTAAAGGAATTATCAAAAATTCAAGTGTTGGGAATGTTGAGTAGGCTACAAGGTAGCAAATTTTCTTGCTTTCCAACACTCCCAAGATTTTCAAAGCGGCAGTGGAGGCCCAGTTGAGGTCAGCTTTCAAGTCAACATATCGGATCACAAGAATCAACTGGCGCAATAGTTTATAATTAATATGAATTTTCAGAGATGGACATGCCAATCATTTGCATCTGGACTTTGAGATTTCTTTACCCCTCCCGAACATGTCAGAGCAGCATCAGGAAAAGATCATCAAATTTTCTACAAATGAAGTTTGAAATAACCCTTCTGACTTGGGGCTGAAAAAATGGACGCCTATCCGGGACTGGCAATCAGTAATCTGAAGTACGTAATACCATTTACTAACTGCCTAATTATGTGAAGCTTCCAGTAGTTTTGCATTGATGTCCATGAAAACAAAATACTGTCATCGACTATGTTGCGAAAGACCTCAGGCTTAAATTGACGCCATTTGTGAAAGACACAAAGCACACCCATCGCACCAACTGATAAGACAGTGCCCAGATTTACAATTTTCAGGTAGCCTAACAGGTTGGAGTTGGGGGGAGGATACAAATTGTCATGACAGATTTGAAAAGGGGTAAGCGACAAAAAAAGTTTGGGAACCACTGCGCTAGAGGGTTACAGGATTTTGTGATGATGTCTCATAAAATCAAATTTGACTCGAAATTTAACGCTTGTGGTGCATTTTCCACCACAACTGACCACATATTTGGAATCTAGAGCCCGATAACATGCAAAATATGGAAACCCTCCCTTTGATTTTTATTATTTTTTATTTGGGGCTTTTCAGCAAATTTCCCATGAGTTTGTCTAGCCCAAACTGGGCTTAATCCCTGTCTAATGTGACACCAAACTGGTCATTACGAGCCCAGAAGTTTCATTACAGGACCAGTGGCTAGTGGAATTCACACTCCCTCTCCCAGGAAATGGGATAACTGGTTGCAAAACTAGTGACCATAAGGGGAGACGGAGTGGCGCTGCGGTAACGTATGCACCCAAGGATGTTAAGGTCCCAGGTTCGATCCCAGCCCAGGGTTCCCCCCTTCATCTCATGCAGAATGGAGCCGTCTCTGGCTTCATTTCAGGTGGAATCTCCGCTAGACTAATCCACCCGGGAGAGTTCACAAAATGACCAATCAGAGACATTGCACTTGCACTTTGCACATCCCCTCCCAGTCACCCTATGGTGGTATTCCACGCCCCACCCCCCCAAGATGGGCTCTGGCCCTATCACGGGATACACTTTTTTAAAAAACCTAGTGACCATAACAGATGTCATCAGTGACATTTGACTAGGGGGACCTTTCACACCCCACCACAGGATGACACACTCCTTCATATTAATACTAAATATTAATATGATCTCCACCTATTAATATTCTTAAGTAAAATAACCTACCAATTTCCCAACAGCATCTTTCCCATCTTCAAATAACCAGAGTTCCAAAAGCCTAATTCCACAAGACAAAGGACCCCTTTTCGAGGCAGAAAGGATGTCATATGAAGGGAAAATGTTGTGGTACAGAGGAAAGGAGAGGTAGAGGGAGAGGAGTGAATAGTCCCTCTGCAGTCCCAATTCATGGTGGGTCATACATATCCTCACCCTTGCTCATGACTTGGTCTATACTAAAAGGCTGATTTCCCTCCCAGCATGACATGCAAATCATCTGGTGCAAGAATAATTTCCAAGAAAATCTTTACCTCTAGAAAATAATGACCATCTTGCTGGTTCCCATATTCATCCTCCACTTCCCCATTATCTTCAACCCTGCAACGGAAGCTCTCTTCCTCGTACTCCTCATCTTCGTAATCGTCCTCATATTGAACGGGGATGATGTGACCTGCAGCCTTTGGCCTCATCTGTGTATCACCCGACATACACATGGGGTTGGGGGCGGTGGCAGGTCTCCCTCGAAGTTGAGTGCGAAACTCAGGACGCAGGTGACGAAACACAGCGGGCTCGGCTGCTCCGGCTGACTTAGGTGTATTGCTTGACGAACTGCTACCTAAGGAATTTCTCCCCTCTCGAGATGGACTCCTGTAGAATCCCTGGGCCAAAGCCCCAGGTCCATAGAGGCGCTCAATCCGCTGCTCAATAAATGTTTTGGTCTTTTCTTTCTTCTTCGATTCCACACTCTCTGGTGAGTTCGTCGCTGGCTCTTCTTCGTTTGGTGCAGCCTGAGATTCTGGGTGGGTGGTGGCACCCTGCGTAGCAGAACTTGGCATGCCTGTTGAGGTACTACCTGACCCATTGACAGCCACTTTAGGCGAATAATTCTTCGCAGAATCCATCCCGGCTTGCCTTACACACAAATTTCGTGGAAATGGACCACTTGTGTGGCTGGGTGAACTGGTCTCAGTAGGTTTGTTATACCCAAATGCAAACCGAGCAGGGCTATTGTCTCGTGACCGAAGTTCTTCCCGTAGCTTGGAATCGTACCTAGTGATGTTTGTATAGCCACTGATTGAACACGATAAGTTTAAATAAGATGGCTTATGAACTTCTGGCAACACACCATTCACACATGCACGCTTCTCTAAAACTGTAGCACTGGTGCCTTCATCCACAAAGCGTATCGTACGGCGAATTGGTGCAGGACTGTGAGGTGTATGCGGTTGAGTCTCAGGCGTCTTTGCACTAGTGTTGTCAATACTAACGCTGATCAGTGTGTGCTGAGAACCATCTACAGTCGCTGAAAGGACAAAACAAGAACTTCAGAATTCCTACCAAATTTTAAACAACCCAAGTGCAATTTGATTCTACAAAAACCACAATGTAACTGCTCTTTTGCCTAGTGCCACCATCACCTCTGCAAGGTGCATTTTGTTAGGTGCAATGGAATTTCTGTAACCCTGTTCCCACCACAGTCCCAAATTTCACCTGAATCAAGAGCTTCACAAAACACAAAGGCAGATTCTGGTTCAGTCCCTCAGAGTGCGTGAAGAAAGGCCGCATGTCAGAAAACACCTGTGTACAGAGGAGTTCCATCATTCTCTAGCCTGCACTTGAAAGGATATTGCACTCCTTCAGGCGAAAGTCTCGATTCCAAGGGTGCAATTTGTTTTTCTCAAAACAGAAACAGTAACCCTTGGGCAAGAGGACACAGGCAGCTGGAGAGCTGTATCTGCTTACTGATGGTACTACCACAGAGGAAGCGGTGAAAGAGAGTTAGCAGCCCCAGGGAGAGAATCTGTGTATCACATGCCTCTGTACATCCAGGTCTCTTCCCCCTCAAAATGTTTGTTTTACTACTTTTCCTGGATGGTACTGTGTGTTCCCTGGTGATGAACCCTTTGTAGTAGATTATCCACATTTCCTGACTTGGGCTTCACACCCTGAGGTTACCTTTCAGATTTAGGAGAAATGGATTGTACTCTCACTGTCAGAATCAGAATTTCTTGCCCAATTCTTCTGAGTCCAACGTGCTGAATTGTCCCTCTAAACATCTGTCAAAAGTGGCACTTTGATTTTCCTTACAACTCATCACAACTAGTACTAACTGTATACTTAGGTTATATTTTTTATAACAGCATTAATTTCATATACTGTGCATATGACATGCTACAACGCATTCCAGATGCAGAAAGACAATCAGCGAAAAATTTTCAAGATACAGCTGTAAAAGGCAATAAAATCAAAATTTCCAGAAGACATACTGACTGGCGTATGGCCAAATTACTCATTTCATGGTATCAAGTATTGAACTTGCCATAAATAATTCACACCCACTACCCCACAGGTGGTTTCAGGCAGATGGATACAAGAACAAGGTGAGTCATTCACATCATTCAGCCACCCACCTTACTTAGGTAGAATACAAAAAAAACAACATGGATCTCAAAAATGATACTTTTGTGTCATGGAAAATACAGGACTATAAATTTTGGCCTTAATTACCTTGGCAGAGTGTCAGGCTACATGGTGAAAGCAAGCACCTTAGCAAGGTAGAAAATCTGTAGCACAACTGCTTTGCTTATTATTCTAGGATATTTAGTGGGTAGATGCTTGATAGAATCTCCTAGTAAAGCTAGAAATGAAATCCAAGGGTGCTGAGGTTTTCATGTTGCTTTGCAATGAGTTTCAGAAAGCCACAGAAGGTGGTAGGAACTTGCATTAATTTTTATTTGAGTTTTTGTGGCATTGGTTGCTTTTTGGTGTCACATTGTTCACTAAGGGCCAGTTTCATCACCAAGCACAGTAAACGATAAAACTGTGGTTCTTAAAGGAAAATCCATACATATACATAGGGATTTTCCAAAAGGACCCCGGTTTTATCATACATCACTCTTGGTGAAACCAGCCCTAAAATTGATATTGATAACTGCACCATACTGGTTGTGTAGTGTAATACACCTTCAAATGGGATATTAGAATGGGCCAGCAGTAGCATGTAATCATCAAGGTTCTTTCATGTCAGTGAAAATATGACAAATTCATAGGAATCCTCTGCCAATGTTAAAATTGAAATAAAAATTATCACATGCTATTAGCACTTTTTGGGGCATTTTGAATCTACAAGACATTGAATTCAACATGCCAACCCTTGGTTTGTAATCGTGGCCTTCCCTTTTCCATTAGGCTCCATTGTCAAGCACCTATCCAACAAAGATGTTAAAATGTAATAAGCAATGCAGGTGTCCTATGGAGATTCCCTACTGCAGAAAAATGCTAAGATCCAACCAAATTGTAACACCTTATGTTCTTGCACATATAGACCTTAACATTATTTCCTGACTCCTCCAACGAAACTCATGTGCAGCGTCAAAACAAGTTCCAAAATTATCCACCTGTGCTTAAAAATAAAATTAAAACAAACAAACAAACACTACTGAAACACATGGAATATGCTCAATGTTTTCCAATACACCCAACCTTCCTCTTTCCAAAGGTGTGACTTTCATGAAGGTGACTGACGGAATAGTTACAGCTGCAGCTAAAAGTCTAGTGCAGGGTCTAAGCCTGCAGCTGATGCCACACCCTCCCACCATCCAGGCAATCACTATAGGAAATTACATCCTCCCTCCTTAACTTCTTGTCCAGGTTCCTGCATCACAATACTGACAAGATAATAAATTGAAAAATGTCTCTTTACCTGAGTACTCGCTAGCTGTAACATCCACATCAAGCGAGCAACTCCCAATGGACTCGCAGGACGCCATCTTCGAAGCAATTTTCTCCAATTGAGGTGATCGAACCACAATCTTGTTTCGTATGTTCAGACTGTGAGGTCGTGAGACAGACTTTCCCAAGCGGGTCCTGAAAATGTCAAAAGAAATTTATTAGCTACCTGATAATATCTGCATCACATATCCTTAACATTTTCGATTATTTTAGATTTGTCCTCCTCATTGTTATACAGTTGTTTAATAATTAAGCTTGTAGCCTTATTGAATGAAATGTTGCAGACCTCCCTATGTGAACTGGTACTCCTATGCCCATTACAGTCAGTCAGAATAATCTAAGGTGCATTCATCCACATGAACCCCCCACCACCATTTCCTATGGGACACCAGAACAATTCTGGATATGACGCCTTAGCAGAATGTGGGAAAAGAGCACCTGGCACCGGCAGGGCAGGAAACACCTCAGGACTGAAGTCTCTAATTCACCAACCAGATCAGCCATTCAAGGTGTGACAGGGTTACTGCATTTTCAGTATGTAATTCTCACCCTGACCTGACACTCAAGCACCAGCCTGAGAATGGATTCAGCCTAATTCTTGTAGCAATAGGAAGCCCTTGCTAAATAAAGCCAAATAAAAGTCATTTGGATTTGATTTGATTTTAAACACATGTGGTTAACTACCAAGTTAATTTAAGGAACATATTTTCAGTCATACGCATCTGAAAACCAAAGGAAAGGATGAGATCCTGCCAGCTTCTCTTAGATCTGCCCTTGATGGTCATCGACCCATGATAGTCCTGAATGGTCTTGAAGAGACAACAATGGTGCCAGTGACCTACTTTGGAGGAAAACAATAGAATGTATGGAAGGTTAATGTAATATTGTTCTTCGCCTCAATGCTCACTGGTCTGATCCATGACCAAGTTGTGCTGGTGAAAGATGGGGTAAGGGGAAAAAGTGATGATTATATCTAAAATTGTTTCCTGACACAAGAAAATTTACTAAGTCTGTCTTTACTGTTATACATTCTACGTGGCATCAACACTGACGCAGTAGGCACTCACATGTTTGGAGTTCTTTCCTTCCCTACCTGTCCAGGGATAGGGCCCATTTGCTTCAAACTTAATGCAAGTTCCATTCCAACTACATTCAAATTCACACCTGGCGTACCAATAAATTAATTCCCTTTCATTCTTCTCATCATTTCCAATTAGTGTTGAAAAGTGAATATCACTTGCTTCAAAAATAAAATTTACAGCATCTTTTATACAAGGCCACTGCTATCAAAATAAGCATGACCCACCAATCACCACCAAGATCGGTCAGACATAGCATCCAGGGTGCGCGACACATATATAAAACGCTTCATCTTCATGTTCTGCATGCTGTGGTTGCTTTTGATTTGTGCCCCTGTCACTGTTTAAATTGCAATATGCAAGAAATTCAATGCACCTGGTGGAGCAAAATAGGAATCTCTCATATGTCAACCCTTATTCCCGAAATGAAATGTACAAGGGCATATGCCAACCTACAGTCTCATCTCCCACTGGAAAACAGCGTGACATGCATTGCACTTATTCTATTCTTCCTCCCTGCCGGTTGCCCCGCCGCGGGGCAACCAGCCCGCAAAAAAGGAATAGTGGGGAATCCCTACGCTCCCAATGTTAATTTTTTTCTTAGCAACTGCTTCATGAAAAGGGATTTTCACAGTTGATCAAGTGAACTTCAGGTACTATCAGCACAGTATCATCATGGACACTCTCCCACAAGCATGTGAAGGTGTCCGGAATAATATTGTGCTAATAGTAGCCTACAACATTCCAGTTATGGTACAAGACTTATTGGCCTCATCATATTCTTTTTAGACCAATACCTGCATGTACAGTCGGCACGGAAAAGGTAAGGACACATTGACGGTTCCAGAATCCTCAATGTGTCCTTACCTTTTCCGTGCCGACTTTACCTGTGCAACTTATTTAGATTAATATTATACAGGGGGGAGGAAAACTCCCACCTAATTGCCAGGTAGACTGATCATACTCGCAAAACTAATATAGGGAGGTGCAATTAGTTTTGGGTGCTGGTGCGTAGTTTAATGCGTACGGCGCCTTTAAAGCATAGAGGGCCATGTGGTAAAATATGAGGTAAAAAGGACAAAGTGCACGGGTGTTGCACCCATGCCCTGACGGGATTTGATCGCCTATTATTAGAATTATTCAGAGGCCCTCGAGCAGGCTTTCTTTGAAACTGGCGGTGCGGATGTGACGCCACGAAACTTTAAAGGCGCCATACACATTAACTACACTGCGCCCAAAACTAATGGCACATCCCCATATTAGTTTTGCGAGTAATATCAGTCTACTCGGCGATTGGGCGCAAGTTTCCCTTCACCCTGTATACAGGTAGTTTTTGGAGAAACTTGTTCAATCCACTTCACTTTTACTTCAGTCATCCAGATAAATCACTTCAAGGGACCATGGAAATCAATATCCAATAACCAAGGTTTCATATATCCAAAAACACAGGCCATATATCTGCTGTAAAAAACCGGTTTTGGCGGCCGATATGGAAGTATTCCGGGACCAGCCCTTCGAGTTGGCTATCACTGAGGGTTGCTTATAGCTGAGGCTCTTATATCTGGAGTCGGCTGTGCATGTTGTCTCCTAATGAATTAGTTGTTATAAAGCATTTCTTCTACAAGGGCCTTTCCAAAATTATTTACTATTATTTTACTTTTTTGCCACAAATACAGGGCTCGTGCAGGTCGAAAGATAGGCACACATTATTGATAGAACCCTCCTGGAGCAGAATGCACAGGAGTCATGGGTGTGGCAACCTCTCCAGGCCCTCCAGGAACAACTCTTTGGTGATGCAGAGCACCCACTCCCGGACAACTCTTCGCAGTCAACAATGTCCTCGAAATAGCATCAGACAAGGGGTTTTTTCATGACTCTGAACAGGTGAAAGTCACAGGGGCCAGGCCGGGGGAGTACAGCAGGTGTGGCAGCACCAAAAAGCCCTATCCATGGAAAAAAAAAACTTCGCCAACATCATTTCCAGGATGTTGTTGACAGGTGTTGACTGTGAGCAGTAATGTTGTCCAGGACCTCCAAAAAGTGGTTCTTGGAGGGCCTGAAGAGGTTGGCACACCCATTACTCCTATGTATTCAGCTCCAGGAGGGTTCTATCGATAATGTGTGCCTATCTACCGACCTGCATAGGCCCTATATTTTTGGTAAAAAAATAAATTGTAAATCATTTTGGAACGGCCCTCATAAGATTGTTTTTCCCTGACAGCCACAATTTTTAGTGGAAGTTGTTCATAATTATGTCTGATATTTTTTAAAGTGAAACAGTCTTGTCCTGGTCTTGTCCTATCTATTCAGGTATTACAAAAATCTGCATTTGAAATTCCCAATATTTCCATTTTAAAATCCGGAGTCACCAGACACCTTAGTAAATTCAAATTTAAATTTTGCAAGAAATGGTAGATGAATATTGATTTTCAGAGTTGCATATTGTTCACTCAGACAGTTAATTGCAACAGGTATGGCTTGACAAAGTAAACTGAAAATTATCTTAAGTGCCTAGTGCCTCCCATCATGTTTCAAGTGGAAAAAAAATTGCATTGAGAAATTGAAATCTGATTTTTGTAATTCAGCAAACGACAAAATAAATCTCAGTTTCACTTTGTCCTCTGACATTATGAACATCTTCCACTAAAATTTGGTGATCAGAGGAAATAATAATCATGGGAGGACAATGTCAAATTGTAGAGAGATAATATTACACCACATGATAGGCATGCACTTCCTTTTCTATAGTGTGTTCCAATCATCTCAGATCTGCAGCAGTGGAAAAGAATAATGAAAATTGTGCTGCTTTTCTTAGGCCAGGTTGCACAGACTCCCAGAAAATTTGTCTGGCCGAGCAAGAGCCGGGTTACTTTGTTATTTATTGCCGACTGCATGGTTGACAACAATGAACAACAAAGTAACCCGGCTCTTGGTCAGCCAGACAAATTTTCCGGGAGTCGGTGCAACCCGGCCTTAGTAGCATAGAAGCTGTAAATGCAATGTGCAATACATGGTTGCTTGTCCATCTTATATATTGCAGCTGGTTGCAGTAGTCAAATGGAATAGCAGAATAGCCTTACTGTACATTGCAGTTTTTGTTTTTTTGTTTAGGATGCTGTACTTTAGAAAAACGATGCATTTGTACGTAGCAGTAAGGTCTAGTGTCCAGGCAATCCACCTAGACAGTTCCCCTTACCGCTATATTTTTCAAAAGTACTGCAGGTAAGAGCTCAGGCTGCATGAGCTGCATGTGGAGGCCACCATACCTTGCCAACTTAACATACGACTGCAGGCAGGATTTCTAGTATGTATCTGAGCTGACTTTTGATTTGAAACACCCTGCACAATGCCACACTAAGCCAGGGATTAATGGCCTATAGGCAACAAAAAACTGGGGCAGATGACACTTTATTACCAATCATATCATACATCACTTGCAACCTGGGCTGAGCATGATAATGTGCATTTCAAGGTTGAAGTAGGCAGATGGGCTTGGTCTCTGACATTCCGTTATGTTGGCAACACTTGCTGACAGTTTGTTGTAGATCTTGGTTGTTAGGAACTTTATACAGGAGTTGTGATAACATCACGGGACTACGTAGATGAGAAGCTTGGAGCTTCCGAGCAAGCTGCCTGAGCGCAGCACATTTACCACATGGTAGATAGATGAATCAAGTTCAAATGGTGTTTCAGTATGAATCTATCTATGTACATGTAAAAGGCAAAAGTTTTTTTGTCCAGGTTTGGTTTGGTCTTCCAACATGTTTTGTGTGGCAGTGGTTACCATGGCAATGAGGCGCCATACTTGAGTGACTCACGTGTAAACAAGACTCCCATCGTCAGTGTGAGTGGAGATGGCTTGCAGGCCGGACGTGTGTATGGAATGGATATGGAATGCAACCTGTTTTCATAGCAATGGGGTTACCATGGAAACCTGGTGGCAACAATGGCATTCAACAATATCAATGGTGCCATGGCATCAACTTTGTTGTTATGTTACCATGGAAACAGGCCATGCCAGTACATGTTCCATAGCTGAACCTGTTCTTTGCATGGCCTGTTGCCATGGTTTCAATCAACAACAAAGCTGATGCCATGGCACCATTGATATTGTTGAATGCCATTGTTGCCACCAGGTTTCCACGGTATAACCCTGTTACTATGAAAACAGGTTGCATTCCATATCCATTCCATACACACGTCCGGCCTGCAAACCATCTCCACTCACACTGACTATGGGAGTCTTGTTTACAATTGAGTTACTCGAGTGTGGTTCCCCATTGCCATGGTAACCACTGCCACACAAAACATGTTGGAACCTACACCAGGTCCCAGGTGTCGGAACACAAAACCAAACCTGGACAAGCAAACTTTCCCTTTCCTTTGCCTTCTTGTTTCATTACAGTTTTCATCATACTAAAACCTCAGCATGCCCCCATACCTATACCCTGTAATATATCCAAATTTAATTGCAAGCTATGTATTACCTTTGACACACACAGCTTAACAAGCAAGGCAGTAATCAGTGACACCTTGGTGACACTTGTTGTTACCTCACAGGTTATGGAACATTAATCTTGTCAAGACATGAACCAGCCCTGGTGGCAACTGGTACCCATTCCAGCCTGACCACCATTCCCTTACAATCCACAACTAAATAATGACCCTGAGTCTTCCCCCGAGACATGCCTTCCCAAATGAATGAAGTCCAGTAACCCTCCCTCTCTTTTCCCCTCTCCATGGAAGCATGCACACCCACGCCGCTAATACTCGCCATGTTTGCAGCCGAAGAATAACTTGCACCCGCCAGAAAACGTGTCAGGAGTTCCCCTAACCCAATCGGCACCTCACTGTCCCTCCGCTCTGCCCACAAGTCCACTGTCCGCCCACAACTACTAGCACAACTTCAAGAATACAAAATAGAACGTCCGACCCCAATGAAGGCGAGCGGACAATGAAGAAGAAAAAAAAAAAGAACAGTCCGGTGGCGGGCACTTGTTTTGATTACAGGGTCAGACGGGTAGCGGCGCTAGTGGGCGGCTGCATTGCACCATCTGTTGTGCATCTCTGAAACTAGTTTGCAACTGGGTCAAGTGCAAGATTGGTCCATTTGAAAGGTTAGCAGCTGCAGTGACTGAGTACCCTTGATTTTCAGCATTGTGTTGCGTACGAGGATGATGTAACTCGTGATGTAACCTGTAGTTAGGTCGCTTTTGGGTGAGGTATTTGCTACAGTATTTGCCAGACCGTAGCGCCGTGGTGTGACGGTAGGCAAACTACGGCGGGATCTTTAACGGCCACGCTGGACCACGCTGGTCGACGCCGGTACACATAGGCCTGACCACGGGCCTGACCACGCTATCAAAATCGACAATGTATTTTTTAAACATCAGAAATGCCCGTGAAAGTCTAGAAACTGTAGAAACTTCAGAAGGAAGGTATTAATTTTTAAAGTTGCAAACTGACTTGAGCACATGGTCGCGCGTGACGTCACGTCATGACTTCAGAAATGGAGTATATGCTGTTGTTGCTGTCTGATGCTACATGTCCAACGCCAACGGTGAGGATCTGGCATTGCTTTTGGTATAGCATTTTACGGGGTCGTGAAGCTCAAATTATGGGTTGGCGAGAATTAAAAGGACTGGCGAAAAGGGAATAGTCACTCATTAGTAGGGTTTGACCGATAGGGCTAAAAACAATAGTAAATGGCGGTAAATTGTCACTCCAAAGCTGCAGTGAGGTAGTGACCCTTTCACGTAATTATCCTGAATTCCCCAGTAGTGGCTCGATCGTGGGCTCGATTCATTGCCAAAACCCGCCATTTGTTTGCGATGCTGCCATGTGAGTCAAACTGATGACGTCATGAGTAACGGTCCACCTACACTATTTTCCTTTTCCCCGGATTTTAAAGGTCATATGGATTTTTTTTATCGCGACACGTCACTTTTCGGATTGTTTCGGATGTTACATTAAGGGCCCAAATAATGGGACATCATTCCGCGCATTGTCTCAAAAATTTTAATTTGGAGACTGGCCATTCAACGGTCGCTTGAATTTGGTGTCAAAATTGATGAGCAGACGACATAGTTACCATGATGGTTCCAAGATGGATAGAATACGGTATCTTGCTCGGCTCATTCGTTTAAATCACTGATTGGCTTAAATAACTCTGCGAAAAATAACTCACAGTTTATTTGATATGGTATTCCGCTTTTGATTGACACGATTTGTCTCATTTATGATACATTGATACTGATAGGCTAATATCTAAATAGCCTTAGTTGCTTTGGCTCTTTCCCACGCAAACTATCGGGTGCATTTTTGGACAAAAATTATGACTGCGATTTATTGTGTTTACGCCTTTACGGAAAGAAAAGGAAGTGTGCAGTGCTAAGTTAACGGAGTCAAACGTGCTTTTCCGTGGCAAAAAAAAGGCACTGATATTTTTGTCTGTATCGCTGGTCCCATGCTGGTCCCAACACCTGCAATGACGTCATTTTAGAGAGAAGGGTCTGTTTGGATGTGATGACGATTGTTGACAAATGGGGCGGAAGGGAGTAAAAATAAATAAGCAAGAATGTCGCCACCCATAAACGATTTCCCAGAGTATATTTGCTACCATTACCATAAGGCAAGTGTGTTTTAACCTGCGAATTCTATACTATAAGTTTATATTGCAAACCACGCTGTAAAACAGAGACGACTTAGTATAGGCCTATGCTGCAATAATTGACACTATTTTGTGTCACAGCATTTCCATAAACTGGAAAAAATTTGGGTTGAACCACGGTCTTGGTTGAACTGTCAATTTCAAGGTAGACCTTATGACCTGTTATTGGTCTGCTGGCCAGTCAGTGATAATGTTATATGCCGCACTTTCCTGGCCTTTTTATCAGGATATGTTTAGAGATGCAGGCAGGCTACATTCTGTGCATATAGTTCGCACCATTTAGCCAGACTATGACTATGTCAGCATTAAAATTGCAGTAGTCTGTTATGCAGTCTCGCCATCAAGACCTTGATTAATTATTAATATCCTTGATCTCGTGATTACTTTGGCGAGGTCTGGAGTGTGTGGCGATTCGAACGTCGGTGTTTCAAACACCTTGAGTTTGATCCAGACAGAAATATATAGGGACGCGTGATGGCGTGAAGGGTTCTAATTATGCACCCAGTAATGAGATTTTCAAATGAATACAGTAACTATACCTCTTGACTATACCTATTAGGTTTGCCATTCAAACTGTTTCAATTTCGCAATGGATAATGAGCCCTTGGGAACCACCATCTTTGATTATTGAGGCATTTTAAGTGCGTCGAGTGCAGGCAGCTCTTATGCAACTGACCTTTTTGAATTTGACGTGGAAATATCAAATACCAATAAAATGGAGCACAAGCACAGTTTAGATTGGACAAACAGGATGAAATTACCGTTCAGCTAATAAGGTACTTCATTTCCTGCGTGCCATATAGGTGCACAGCCTTTTTAATACAGAAAGCATCCTTTCATGTGACGTTCACTGGCCCTGATTTTTTAAAAACAAGGTTGATGAATTTCCAACATTATCCATACTTCCATCACCTTTTATTTACAGTTGACTCCGGATATAACAGACTTCAAGGGACCTCGGGAAAAGTATGTTATAACCGAGGTATGTTATAGCCAAATCGCCACTTTTGCAACGAATACACTCAGTTTTCTGCTTTCCATATATGCTCATAATGCGCACTACAGCATTAATGAAACTATCCCCCCAAAAAATGCAAAATTAGCCCACCCGAAAATTAAGCAGGACAAGAAAATCCGTATTTTTCATCTGCCGCCTCCTTGTTGCCAAATATACCAAAAAAGTATGATTTTGAGTAACTTAAATCAGTGACAGATGCGAAAATCATCCCCTCCAGATCCTCTGCCTTCCTGCGCGTGGGAATCAAGGAAGTATAATAATAAAAAAACACCATATTTGCCCGGCGAGGGGCCAAAAATTGGTGTATGTTATAGCCGAGGTGAGGTGGAAATGAATATGTTATATCAGGAGTAAAAAAAATACAGAGGGCCTTATTATGGAAGTATGGCGGGACCGGCCTTTCGAGTCTGTTATGAGAGAAAGTCCGTTATAGCCGAGGCTGTTATATCCGGAGTCCACTGTATGAGTTATTTGTTAGTGAGAACGAAAATTGTTATTTCTTTGAATGGAACATACAGTATTAATAACTGTATTATGGAAGCTAAAGAGCCGGGTTTGGGGGGATATGTTTTAAAAATATCCGCGTGTCTGGTAGATTTTGCTGGCATATTTATATTTTTGTCGTGATTGGTCTGTGATCTTTATTATCTTTCAAGGTCTTGACTATTACTAGAATCAATTACAATACTTATATAGTCAGTAATAATTTCGCAATATAGTATAAGTCCCTTGGGTGGCCCACTCACTGTCATTATTTTGGTTTATGTCTCACTTGTTCTCTTAGTTGTGAATTCCATGCCGATTACGCGAGTCACTTATCTTCCCAGAAAGCTTGTTATGTGGACTATTTAAATAGGCTATGTTTTATTTTGCGGTATTTTGGAGGGGATGCGAACGTCCCGTTTCTAATCTAAAAAAATACGATGTCACTATATAATCTGGGGGCGGATCAGGAAATAAAATATCGGACTACTTATGACTTCCAAGTTTCAGCTGCATACGTTACCGCTGGCACTGACTTTGACCCTATCCTTTAACAAGAAGAATGTTCACACGGCCCGCCGCTACTTCCTGCTATAATGTATATAACCCTGGTGGAAAATAAGGTGTACGGCTATCACTTTTGCAGATAACTGCACAAATAGCGTAACCTTATGTCCTAAAGGGCAGACTTCTTCAACCGGTGCTCCGCCAAACCCGAGGTTTCTTTGGGTCTGTCCGAGGTGTTCCGCAAATATATTTGCGGAGCACCTCGGGCAATGGACTGCATTAGTCGGGTAAACATTCCAATATCAATATTGGTAGTTCTTCTTTGGTCCATTGTTATTCTCTGGTCAGCATATTAAAAACTAATGCTGGCCACATGCATGTAATATATTTTTTAAAGTAGGCCTACCATGTCATTAGTTATCACGAAAATAGTATCTCTGGACAATACTACGCAATAATCGGTCAAAATTTGTATCATAGATCACGAGTTCAGCGACAAGAAAAAATAATATAAAAAAGCCAAGGCTGTCCTAAAGTAGTGCTTTACCAACATAGTGAGCTTTTGTAAATCTCTTCCTTGAGAGAAGCAGGCAGGGAAGGAAAGGCCAGCAATTGTCACTACCCACTCTACCACCCCCCACCTTACAATATATCCCCTCGAAGCAGAAATAGTGTTCCAGTTGTTGTTGCCATAGATGTTCGCTATTTCCTCTAAGTTGCTTATTTTAATCAGTTATTTGGAGAAGATCTACTTTCAGATGCTATGAATCTATTAGTTTATATTAGATTGAATATGTGCATCATATTCAACTAATACATGCGGATTTGTGCTCAGTGAAAATATAACCTCAGGTGCCAGTGGATCACACTGGATCATTCGCAGTGTCTTATGATGGAAAATTAATAGCAATATAAGGCCCGATGGGATTCTGTCAATCATATCTAAAAATCAATTCTAAAACAACTGCCTAATAATAAGCAACTTTTAGTAGGCCTGCGTTAAAATCTCAGTTCAACCACTGCGGATATATTTTAACAATAATGGCAGCGCAATTTCGACCAATAGTCACTACAGGTTGAGCATCCCGTTTCTCACGTACAATACTGAACCGTGTCGACCTTTCGAATGCGAATGAAATGGCCACACTTGGCTTGAAAAGTCACGCGTCACAATATTCTTCTGTGCACAACGGACCGTCTCCCCTACACAGGCCATTTCCCTCTTTAACATCTCCACAGAACTTTGACCTCCAAGCTATACGCATCGAAGAGCCAGGAAATCCACCACCCAACCACCTCAACTATTACGTATAGTGGCTGATACGTCCACGAATATTCAACACCCATAATGATGAAAAATGGATGAAAAATTCTACGTAAAAAAAAAATTATGGACAAAATAGTATAAATATTGTACTTACGATTGTTCCCTGTACACATCCCCACTAGCGATTGTGACAGATCTAGAGGGTGATGGGGTCGTCTGAAATGATCACGGAATAAAACATGAAAATCTGGTTGGACCACCAGGTCAACAACACGTAGTGACAAGACACACGCACACTAGAGCGGAACAGAGTGTTTGGTTCTTAGGGAATGGTTGGATTGGCAGATGTGTACACTGTACAGCGCAGCTGCCAACCTACAGGACCAGGAAGAGGCAAGTTGTCTTCAATTCTGCAGCAGGAAGGATGGGGGCCGGGAAGAGGGATATATAGTCGACTGAGGCCGAAGCATGCACAGCTCATGTCCTTTGACCTACATGGAAAATCGCCGAATCAAACGGCGCATGTGCCAAAACGCCAAATTAAACTAGTCTCACTTTGCATTATCATCATCATCATCATCATCATCATCATCATCATCATCATCATCATCATTGCACATTTTAGCAGCATGTATGGGGCCAAATAGGGTGCTAAATGTCAAGGAGTCAAATTTAGGAATATAGGGTAATCACTAATCTTGTGACATGAAGTCCTTGAAATTAAACCGCTGCGATGTGCTGGTTCAACCTCAGCAAAACCGGTACTGCTATTACTTATGACATATGTCTCGGTCATTTCCGCCTTTTGAAACAAATGTTACATATGATGCCCTTTAACGGAATGTTTCGTGCCAATAACAAAGTATTCACTGGAGTCGGCACTAAACATTGAAACGAGACAAGACGAGCTGCGTAAATGAGGTCTCTTTCGCAGATACCGGTGCGGTATTCCAAAAAAAAAAAGAGGGCAACATGTGCGCGTTTACGAGGTACCTATAGGAACGGTTATTTGCTCCATACACCTCAAAAGTGTTACTATTTCAGCAGTGAATTTGTATGGATAATTTGCGAACTCCACCAACGATTTATGTTACATTCAGTGACCATAAAATAGTCAAAATTGGAGAAAAAAGCATGCCATAAATAATGTACGTAGCAACACTTACTCTTCTGCATGGATCGGACGACGCTATCAAAATATGGGGTGTCACGTGTTCCGTTACTTGGTAGTCACGATGTGACAAGCCCTGTTGCCTCGGCTGTAAAGAGAAGGCGATTCTCTCAAGTATAGCATGCGGTTCATACCGTATAATTCTGTACACATAAAAGAGCAAGTTAACTGCACGTATTCAATTTCAGTACAATGATACGGAAAGAGGCTATTGGAAGAGAGAGGGAGATAAATGCACATGCAGCATGAATCGCCTTGATTTTGTTTGATCTGGTCGGCATCGGTCAACAGGAGAGAAATACAAACAAATCTGGAACAGGTACAGGATACATGCGCAGGGCATCACCGTACGAACTCCAAAAATTTGAGCATGCTTCGAATACTTACGACGCAGGCTATGGAACTACAAATATAATATTGTCAAAATGATAGGCCCATGCACGGAGTGGAAATTCGAGGATATAAGCTGATAATGTAACGTATATACGTAACTGGGAAGGATTACAGAAAAAGTCGCGTTTTTTCATATATATACGTCTGGAAGTTGCTATTTTAAATTCCATTTCTACTGGCACGTACCCAGGACCCAGTAGTATATGTACAGTACAACAGTACCGCATGCAGATTATACAATATCTTATCAGATTAAAATAATGTAGGTTTGGAAGCATTATGAAAATTTGTAGCGCAACAGTGAAAGAAGAATGGGACCCACATAATTGTCATGCCATCTTGTCAGGAATATATTCGAAAGAGTTTCTCAAAAAGATAGTATTCATAACCCCCTGCATGAAATTACAGTTCACAATCTTAAACGACTGTATAAACTGCCCACTGTAAACACTTGCAAGAAGCCAAGTGGAAGATAATAACAGAAATCAAATACAAATATACTATAGTAGGGCTAGCTCTACGGTTGTGTGCAGGCCTCACTGTACATAGACTAACGTTATATTGTGATACAACAGTACAAATACTGCACCACAGAATTTGATAATGAAGGCAAGAGTGAATACAGCAGGCTTTCAAAATATTATTGTGCCTCAACTTCATTTTATAATGATTTGCCCAACTGAAAGCTAGGATGGAACTATAGTTGCAATTTGCAGACGTCCTTACTTTACAATTTCTGTTTTAAGTAGCTCCAAACAAGCTGCAAGCTGGGGGCTTGATTGCGTCGCCATGGCCACTTTAGAGTTCTCCAGATTGGAGCGACACTGTACGGAGGTTGCGTAGGTATATCAAAGAGTAAGTGGGATTTGAGCTGAAAGGAGACCTCGATTTTCTTTTTCTCATCTTCATTACATCAAATGATGTGCTCCAGCGGGTGTCCATGGCGACCGAACCTAACAGATCGGGTTGCTTCTCGAGAATAAAAGGAACGGTTGCCTCCACGACGACGATTGACACCATTCCGCACAAAGGGCACGACTAGTTTTATAGTAAACACGTTTCAGGTGAAATGAATAGCACAGAGAGATTCTAAGGGAATGGTTTCGTAATGTCTTGAGCAGAAACGCAGGTAGACTCACCAAAATATTAGTGTACGACTGAAGATGTTTACGAATTGTAGGCTATTCAGTCTATATGCATCTGGATGCGATGCTTTTATTTTCAGCAAGTCAATAATTATCCGACGGTTATGCGCATTGGCAAATGCGTCGTTTTTTCGCACAGTACAATGTCCCCGCATCATACCAACTCAAAACAAACAAATCGTGAGGAATTATATTTGGAAGCCTTGTATGCCAAAAGCTGACCGCGCTTCTTGTTCCACGTCTGCATCACGCAAAGTTCCGGTCTACAGGTCCACCTTTCTTAACGACGAATCTATCAGTTTCGGTACCATTTATAGTAATATATATTATCCTCCTAAGACAATTCAGTTATAATTTGATCTGGCACTGTCGCTTCACATAAGTCACGGATTTGTCTGACAAAAAAGATCATTTCCCATTGGCTTGTGGAAGACACTTTGCGTTTAATCGGAGAACCTCCTAAACGGAAGGAACGTGTTAAATATTGTACCTCAGTACTGGAAGAGACGTGCAGACATTCCATGCCAGGTTATCTCATAGTAAGGCCAGTGAGTCTGTGAAGTGACACGTCTATTCTATTCTCCGTTGTGGAGGAGGAGGGTGCTTCCATATATACCGCACGGATTTCCGTCCTGCTGATATACCGTATACCCAACGTACCCATATTCCCGCCGTGTCTGTCCAACTGCTCTATGTGCATTTGGTGAATCTACCAGCCATGCTTCTCAAGATATTATGCGAAGTTCCTTTTAAGATTTGAACCGTATTATGTGGTTACGTCTGCCTCATTTCATTGCCCCCTATGGATTGATCGTATACGAAGGAAACATTCACATATAGATTATACAAATTCATAAGCCCTAAACGCCTAAGCACAATGCAGCCGAGCATACAGAGTGCACACAACGCACGTATAGGAGCGCGCACACAAAAGCCATGCACCATGATTGTTTTGTCAACTACCTGCGAAGATCTGTCCCTTCGATAAGCTGCAGTCATGTCTCGTACTTTCACCTCCCCCGTACCCAACTCACTGGGTACTTTCCGCTGCGAGTGCAACGTTCGCTTGGGCGACACTTTTGTGAAGAGCTCCTCATTGTCCTCGTCATTCTCTTTGGTTCCATCTGCATCCTTCCTGGAACCAGTAGGTAGAGCTGACGGAACCGAAGGACGTTGCTGGTAGGCCTTCCGTTGTTTGACCGCCAGTTCAAAACTACGGTCCGAGGCATCGCTGGCGTCAGAGCCATCCGGTCTCGAGAATTCCACCACGATCCATGGTCTTTCGTTTCCCTTGTTCGAACCAGAATTTCGTCGTAACCTAGGGCTCAACTTTTTCAGAAAGGAGGCCAAACTGGACGTTTTGGACTTGCGTGGAGGCTTGTTTTGTTGGGTCATCCTCGGTCTGGGCATGGTGCTAGACTTCTGGATAGCCTGCGAACCGCGGGGACTGGATGGAACGCTGTGGGATGTGGTCATGTTTGTTGCGGAAGAAGCGTAGGGAACGCGACCGTTGATGACGTCCACGCTGGAGCACGTGGAGGCCACAGGTTCTCGGCTGGGCATCAAAGTGGTCAGCGTGTCTCTAGGAAGAAGATGTTCTTCGGAACGAGTTGTGAATTTCCAGGTGAAAGGCGATTGCTTCTTCTTGGGTTGTCGAAAGAGGTTGTCGCAGGACTTGGTGCTCTGCGGCTCCTTGTTGCCTCTGGTTCCTTTGAAAATCCCTGCGACGTTTTCTAACGACTTGACTAGTGTCCTTTGCTGCCTGGACTTGCGGGCTTTGCGGAACTTGTAACAAGAGTACTTATTGGCGGCTATGTCGCTATCACTTTCCTCCTCTTCGTCTTCCAGCTCCCTCCTGCTGCTGGTTCCTCTAGTCTGCCCATAGCTGTCTAGCGAATACTCGTTGCTTATGGCCGATATATAACTACCTAGACGATAATGCTGGTACTCGGCGTACAGTTGCACCCCATCCAAATTGATCTTGGCTCTTTCGTTGGATGTAAGTCTGACCACTTCAATCTTGGGTCGTGGTCTGCTCATGTCGGTCCATTGTTAGGTCCTCCTGCCGACAATCCTCCGTAGCATTGACCCACGACCCCACAATGCACCGCTCCACAAGTGTAGTATATCGCGTGCCTTCTCACGCATTGTCGCTGATCTCACACTGGGTACAGGTACGCAGGGAAGGAACGCAGCATGGCTCAAAATGCATGGTTCTGGGTGGGGCCTTGCTGCCATGGTAACATGACGTTGGGAGTTAGCTGGAAAAGGCGGTTGTGAATTTTCCCACTCCCCACTGTTACATACATGGCTTTGCATTGTGGAATGTTACTGAGAGCCACGCCTTGTCAAGAGCCCTTCATTAGAGTTTGCTGCAAACTGCTGGGTATAATAATATGCGACAGGCAATTTATGGGTGGCAGGGGGGAGGGGGGGGGGGTCATTTCATTACCATACCACGCATGTAGGGTTTCGCTACTGTACTCATGCCACTAACAAGTATTGAATTCACGCCTTGCAAAACGTTTGGTCCGTCAAATGTGCAGATATAGAAGTTTACAAATCAAGAATGAATTGGTTGGCACGAGGTAGTACAGTGCTATCGGCGCAAAAATGTACAGGAAATAATTAAAAATATGGAGTTACTAAAGGAATTGCTCCCCTTCCGACATGGACACGTCTTCCTTCATATCACTTAAAGGCAAGAGACACAATTTTAGGTCCGTTGGTGCACAACTCTAGTCCCATATACAACTGAACAAGAAAATGTATATAAAAGCCGCAAAATAAATCCACATAAAACAGAGTGCTTGTTGTTCAAGTGTTCCCAGCATGCCAAGTACAGGAGCACATCAACAAAGGCAGGGAAAAAAAACCAGAGGGAAAAATTCGGCCTCCAGCCCACAACTCAGCAGTTTGAAAAGTAGGTCTGAAAATTCTGCCCCACCTGCATTGCACGGAGTCAGGCCTGCAAATCATATACCCGCAAGAAACTTTTATAAAACCGCACGTGATGTTTGATGCGGACAGGCTACAACGTATCATTTTGCTAAAAACAACCCCAGCCATCAAATTGATGGGAGAAAATTGTCCTCGGCGGGGGTTAGACGAGTCGTGGGGACTAATGACTCTGCGGTGGTCACGTACTTACTCGTAGGTCAGGGTAACCGATTACAGCTTTTCCTTTGAGGGTGACGTGATTCGCTTGAACACCGGACTCTGACCGGAAAAGATGCCAAAGGAAATGGAATCAGCGGTGTACCAAGATGCATTTATTAGAGAGGAGCGTAAAAAGCAGATCAAAAGTACCGTCCTCTTGGTGTGCTTCGCTGAGCGAGAGGCTCGCTTTCAAGTGGTATTGATGGAACTACACTAGGCGGATTCTACCAAGCTCCTACCTCTACTACCAAGCTCCTTTCCTTTGCTGGTTTGATATACAAACGCTGCACACAAACATGAATAAGCTTTCTGATTTTAGGTTGAAAAGATGGAGGCACAAGTGATTAGTCATTAACCAAATTCCTTTCAAGCGGAAAACAAATATGCCTACCTGTCTTTCATAGCAAACTGGAAATAACCCTCAGGGAGGAGAGACACTGCACAGGAGATGCGAAATGCGATCAGGCCGAAAAACGGACAAGAAGAGCTGCATGTTGACACGAGAAGGTCGATGAACCTCGCATGAGAGAAAGTATTATATTTGCAGCCCGTTATCCAGCCATCCATACGGAGCTATTCGATAATATTGCACATTCTTTGCCACATCCTGCTTTACAGTATAGGTATAATACTGCTTTACTGTACAGTGTATGTCGTGATGACGATCTCGTCAACTCAATGGATTAACCCAAGCGTTGCAGGGAGCGGGGTGTGGTTAAAATACCTGCGCATAATAATCGCTCTGATGACTTTGAGGGATATCTTGTGTCATATACACGCACAAACTGATACGGTTTCATTGCGAGGAAATGCAATCAGCTCTGCCAAATATAGACCACTGATTCAGCCCAGGATAGATAGCGTAATAAATTCCCTTTATTCTCGCTGTCATTATGTCACCAAAAAAAGAGAAGAAGAGTTGACTAACCAATATCACAATGCACGTTTTGTGGTGCACTTTGGAGAGTCATAAATTGCCAAGGGAGTTAAGAAAGACATGCACCGGTATCCGGATTCTCGGAATGCGTGGGTCGATATTATTACGGGAGTAGCACGAGTACGGCTTCTTATACATCTCACGAATTCTTCATGATTTCGGCACGATCATCGCTAAGACTGTGGCCCAAGGGCGTCTTCACGTCTGGGAATTTGAAAGAAACGCCGACTGTACTGTACTACTAAAAAGAGGGCAGGATTAAACAGAATCAGTCTACTCGTTACGAGAACTCGACTAGCCACGAGTGTTTTATGTGTCCGTAAAAAAGTATATTCCGCTCGTAGTGCCTATGGTAACGATAAGAAGCAATGACATTGCGCCAAAAATATATGAGTGTGTTTTTAATGGCCCTGATTATACCTTCAAGATAATATAGGCCTTTATATAATCAGCAAAGAGCTGGAAAGTTACTCCTATACTGGTACTCCGCATGTGGGCACTGTGAAATGATGAATTAGGCATAATATACCAGCTCTGTTACTGGCTAAAAAATGTGTGCAAATATTCACATAATATTCTGATAAACACAATGGAGAAAACCCTACCGCCTATGAACAATATCCTGGCTAAAGAAAACAGAAGATCCCAAGCACTCATACCAGTATCATGGGAGCATCGAACAAATCCGTGATTAGAAATAATTCATCCGGTGCCGATTTCCCCCGACCCACTAACCTTCAACTCCTGCCGAAACACCACACCTCGAATCCGAATAAAGAAAAATGATCCTCTAAACTGCGAGCCCTCGTCCTCCTTCTCGTCCTCCTCCTCCTCCTCCTCCTCCAAGCAGCCAAGAAGCACCTTTGAACCCGGCCCGTCCCCGACGCTTGAAAACCATTTACGAGCCCAACATATTCCACGCCGCTTCTGCTCCACAAGCACTCAACACGCCTCCTACATATACAGTGAAATAGGGGTGAAACGCTTGAACGGCTACCTATCCCACTCCGTTCGTTCCTGGCATCGCCTCCGGACATGTATGTACACAGTCGAGCGTGCATGATACAGTTAACACATATATCCCATGCTTTTGGGACGTATCGATTGGGACTCCTCTTCGGGGCCCGGGGGCCAAACCCAGGCTCCACACCAAAATTACACATCCCCCACAAGGCGGGGTGCAGAAAGGAAATGGTGTTAGTTGGAGGGCGGGTTCATGCGGGTGTCCAATTTGATATAC
>JYFJ02003740.1:0-38211 GCA_000934665.2 Catajapyx aquilonaris
TAGTGGCAATAAACTTCTGGCAAACAATTTGCTTTTCGTGATGGTATTTTATTCGCAGGTCTTCTACATCGTGTTTTGTCGTCAATTTTTACACCAAAGAGAGTATACGAGTGCTTATAGCTTATTTCCAACCTCTGGGGCTTTTATTGCCATATTTCCGGCACTGCCTCGATCTACCGTATTGTACAATACAGTATCGAGTTTCGCTGTCGACTCGCCAGGTGGCAGGTCAGTCGATCATTGGCGACACGGTTGCTATGCTACCAGCTGTTTTTTCCACTCTTCCTAGTATAAGCTCTTTGGCTGGGGGGTCTGAATATTTGGTTGCCGTGCAATAGGTTTTGTTTACTAGAAATGGTTGGGGGTGGAGGAACCTAACTTGAGTGTCTTGACCGACTGGTGCCTTTGAACAACTCGTAGGGCATCATCATGGATTGGATCAAGCCTGTGACTTCCAACCTTGAGAAGCCGTAAGTGTGTCATCATGTTCAAACTTAATTGTGAATAGAAGCCCCCAATGTTGTTAGTCTGGAATAATTCCAATATGTTGATATTATATTCAGTAAATAATCAATAATGAAAAAAAAGGTCCTTTTCCATTTCCTGAACACCACTGCACACCAGCATTTGATTGTTCAGAGTAGTTGATTGTTGGTTCTAACCTTCCCACCATTACCAATAGCTAGGATGGTAGGCAAGGAAACAGCTTACTGTGCAGCTCTGGTGCAGCTTACCACCAATCAACTAAAATCAACAATGAAATATTAGCATTCAGAGAATAGAAAAGTACGGTACCTGAAAAACTCTCTGAGCATGATGTAGGCAGGTTTCACTGTACCACTGTTAGGAAATTCAAAGTGCATGTCAAGCTTTGGTTTGGTTTATTAGAATAATGGAATGGAAAAAAAATAGTTTGGTTTATTACAAAGTATATCTTGATGAGGTACTGTATATTCCCAACAGTATGGCAAAGTTTTAGGTGCACTCTGACACTTGCTGTATAATTTTATTTCAATGTTCTCAGCACCTAGCTTATACTGTATTTTCACTTGGACCTATGAAATGTACCTGTAAAGCATTATCAGAATAGTTACAATCATGTATGCATATGGTTGACTAGTCTGCTTGTATTCAACTGACAGTGAGTGTTATTGTATCATGTCACAAATCATTAACAGGTTCCTTATTAAGAATGATGCAGCAACCCTTGGGCTGCTGCAGTATGAGGAAGAACTGGAAATCCAGAACAATAAGGCCATCCGACGTGCTAGTAAGGCTGCTTACCTGGCCAACAACATGCCACAAAATGATCTCCGCTTATTCTGCGTTAATCCACACCTGGATCCTTCAGGTGTACCCTCCGAGCTCATTTGCCACACCATATGGCCAGCTCCCCCAGGATATCCTCAAGGAGAAAGGTGATTGTGACTTAAATATTGTATTCATTAGATAAGTTTGTATCCCAAAACAAATACAACAGATACTTTTACGCCAAGGGGAAAGATGGATTCAGAACATGGTGAAGACTGTTGACACAAGCATAACTATATCCAACCAGTTTTGAGCACACTTCCTTTTCCGTACCATGTGTTCTAGAACTGAGCTCACATTCACGTCCATGGAAATGTTGCATACATCTTGTCATGTTGATCTCCTGACTGCAAGAGTGGGGACTTGTGAGGCATCTTGTTAAAAGGAAACTTAATGGATGCTCGTAATATCAGGCTGTCTAGGTGGGAGGTAGTCATGTCGTCTGGTATAGTGTGTCATATGAGTCTCCCAAGTCAGATACTCCACACTCAGGGAAGCCAATAACTTGAAGCTTTGAAGTGAATGTATTATAAATATAATTAATTCATACCCCGTTATCAGCCGGCGGCTCTGTAGGGGGGGAGTTCATCCCAATTTTGTTTTTGACTGGAACTCTTTTCTTTCATTTTACTTTGCTTTTTGGGATAGGATAGGGATGGAAGGAAGCGGCTGTGGCCTGTTATTTAGGAAGCAATCCCGGAATTCTCCTGGGGGGGACCGTTGGAAACCACAGAAAACCACGGTTAGGATTGCCTGCCCCAGGACTTGAACCCAGGACCTCCCTTTTAGCAGGCGAACACCTTATCCACTCTACCAAACTGCTTCGGTGAATGTATTATAAATATAAAAATTATCCTCTCATTTTGTTGCTTGTGCTCACCAACAAGTGCATTGTATGAATCCTTGATAGTGTTGGCTCCATATGAGTGACTCTCTGTCGTTGTTGGATCCAGAATGGCATTTGGTACTGCAGACTGAGGAAGCACAGGTACTGGGTTGGCTGATGGTCTTCATGATGTGGTCTGTTTGTCAATGTCATGAGATTTCAAAGAGCTCTAGTGATTTGTGGCCCTGAGTTTTAAAATGAGCACGCAACAGTAAAAGGGGGGGAAGGCAAAGATGAGATTGACTTGGAACGCTTGGTCAGCTCAGGTGCACGCCCAAAAATAATGGAAAAACATGTCCCATTGGAACAAATATCCAATGCACCTTCCATTTAAAAATTGCTGTGGTATTAAATGGGAGAATTTTCCACACAACAAAATTAGAGGCAGGTGCATCACCTGGTTGATGCCATGGTAGAACAGTTGTCTAAATATATCAGGGGAGTACATTCTAGTCAGTGGTGCCCTGAAGGTAAAATTTTTTTAAAAAAATCCCCGTGATAGGACAGAGACCTTTTAGGGAGAAAGGGGAGGTTTCCGAGGGAAGACGATGTAATTAGAGTCATTTCTGACTTTGTGAAATACACCAGACCTTTTCTCCTGGCCCTGGGCAGAGTAGGGAGTGCAATTCTGCCCTGGCATGTCGGGTGAAAAGCAGAAAAAGACCCGGCCAAGCAGAGGTGACGGGGACAGGATTTGAACCCCGGCCTTCCGCTTGGCTGGTCAGTAGCGTAACCACCAGACCACCATGCCTCCTTCCCTGCAAGTAATTATTGCATACATTTTTAGTTTTGCATCCTGCCTCCTTGCATGTTGTCTGCTCTTACAGCAGTTGGACCCAAATACTGTGTGTCTGGATGTGTTTCCCTTTCTGAATATTTTGCAAGAAATTGTTCTGCAACATAGATGTCATTGTAATTTGGTGCATTGGCAGATGAGACTTGTGCACTCTTTTAGAACAGTTATTCCTTTTGAAACCACTCCTGCAGGCTGTTGGCTGGTTCACTTTCATTTGAATGGAACTAGCCTTTTTTGTTCTGCCATATTTACAGGATAGACACAAGAAGCAATGTGGACTCAAAGCCACAAATGCATCAGGAAGACCTTGTGGAGGCCACTGAAGCTGTGCCCTGTCTAAGCACCAAGTATGACCTGGATATGAGTTGTGATGAGCTGGTTGACAATTACAAAGAGGCAGTTACATACCGCCGTATCTCCCAAGTTAAAGTGATCCAGAAGATCCAGCGAGACTCAGCATGGAAATCCCGGAAACACCAATCAGATGCAGATGCAAATTCAAATGCATCTGCAGCATCGGTTCCTCACCATCAGCCAGTGAAGGCATCTGGGAAGGTCAGCAAGCCATCAGGGGTCAGTTTGATACATGTACCTTCTAGAATATCCATGTACCTTCCTCAGGACTATCAGTGCATACAACATCATGTAAGTGACTAATAAATAATGACAGTAAACAATTAAAAAAATAATAAAACTCAATTCACGTCTCCTAAGCACCACAGGCGTGGTTGATAACAATCGTCATATTTCACATGCAGTGCCCCTGTCCTTCCCTACCACCTCAACCACCATGCAATATGCATCAGATGACCTCATAAATTTAAATTAAAAAATTAGTGACTCAGTGGAATAAACCGTTGATATCCAATTTCCTCCATTCTACAAATATCATCCTGGGCAGGATTCCACTTCGTGACACAAATATAGTACAGTCGGTTAAAGGAATTCCTTATCACATGAGGCACAGAAATTAGCCACCAACAGAGGTGCTAGCATGCTAGGGGAGTGCGAGTCATTGCATCAGGGGGTGGCAGCACTTCTGATGGAGACTAATTTCTCCGCCTCATCTGGCAAGGAAATCTTTTAACTGGGTGAGGTGTGGTGACCGAGATGGTAATGTCTCGGCTTGCTGAGTGAAAGGTCCCAGGTTCGATCCCCGCCTGGGAGTTCCCTTTCACCTGCGTCTCTGGCCCGCACCTTGGAGGTGTTTGGCAACCTAACCTCCTGGGGAACAGCACATGACCCATTTATTGGTCGGTATCGCACTTGCACCTGTGTTCCCTCCCCAACAATCCCCATCTACCATTGTCCTTGATTTCCCTGCACAGGAGTCTGAAGAAAAAAACAAATTCTGAGAAAATCAAATTGTGGTAATCCACCCCTCTAAAAGGGCTCAGCCCCCTCTAATGGGGTACAATTAAAGCAAAAAACAAAAAAAAATCATTTAACCAACTGTACATGGTACATTTTACAGGAGCACAAAAAAAAAATGGTCAGGTTTCTACTCAATCCAAGGATTGTTATAATTACACATATTCTGCTATATTTGATTGTGATGTGCATTTCAGGGAGGAAAACTTGTGGTACTGCACCTTTAATTTCATGATCCACCATCAGTTTTCTGTATATTTTTCAACTTCATTCTTCAGTGCAAGGAAACAGGGACATTGGGAAAGGATAGGAATTTTTGGGGAGGGAACACGGGTGCAAGTGCAATGTCTTCGCTTTGGGTCATGTCCTGTTCCCCAGGAGGTTAGGTTGCCAGACACCTCCAATGTGCGGGTCAGAGACCCTCCGAACAGAGGTGAAAGGGTACTCCCCAGGCGGGGATCGATCCTGGGGCCTTTCACTCACCAAGCCGAGACGTTACCATCTCGGCCATCTACACCTCCCCGCATGATCCATAATTGCAATGGGGCCATCCCCATGGGATTCCAGCAAAAGGTTTACTGACTTTTAATGACGATGTATGTTTTGCTCATGACTGATAGAATGCATGTAAAACATTTCAGACCAATTATTACACTGCTTAGATCAGGGGTGGGCAAACTTTGTTCTCCGTGGGCTGCAGAGATTTTTTAAAAATTGACGGGTCGCATCTAACTAAAGAAATTTCAACTTATAAAAAAGTTTGCAATGATATATATATCCATCGTTTTAAATGAACTTCCACTAATTGCATAAATTATCATTAAATTCTCTAAAAAGCGATAAAATTAGCAAAATACTAGTATATCAATGAAAATGACCTGTATAAATAAAAAACAATATTTTTGTGAATTTAAGAGAAATAAAAAGAAAGACATAGGCATAAAATTTTGCAATTTAAAATTTTCAACATTTTCAGGAATACCGAAATTTTTCCTGGCCTGCGGGCCGTAGTTTGCCCACCCCTGGCTTAGATGCACAACTTCCATTTTAGGCACATCTCCACAATTATTTCAGGAGTTTTGCTAGTATCTGCAAAATAAACTTTGAGGAGTTATTCTCACAAGTCTCAGATGCAGTACTGTGTCAGGGCCCAGTGTGTTCTAAAATAAACTGACAAATATGTTAATGAAATACATTAAAGTTCAAGTTGGGAGGGCGAATCTAAGCAGTGTAAAGGCCTGTTTCCACCGGCATAATTTTTGAGCACAAAAAGAAACGCACAAAATCAAACAGTTTGGAATTATTACAAAGTACAAAATTGAACTTTTCACAAAATAATTGCGCCTGGCACAAAATGCAAATACAAGATGACCAACCGTGGTGGACTTATCATAATTATTTTGCGATAGTTTTTTTTTTTTTTAAATAAATTTTACCCCGTGATGACCTGTTGGGTCTATAGGGGGTGGTGGATTACCACCATTGGTATTTTTGGAGCGTGTTAAGATGGAATCTTATTAGTGTACTCCAAGGGTTGGTAGGAGGGGATGTGCAAAGTGCATGTGCGCTGTCATTAATTGGTCATTTTGTGAACTCCCCCGGGTGGATTAGTCTTTAGGAAATTTCCACCCGAAATGAAGCCAGAGATGGCCCAACTCTGCACGGATAAAGGTGGGGATTGAGCCCGGGACCTTCATATCCGTGGGCGCACGCGTTACCGCGACGCCACTTCATCTCCCTTTATTTTGCGATAGTTCAAGCACAATTGGTTCATTTTCGGAAAGGGGTTCAGTTTAATTAAAATACATTCGGAACTTTGGGTGCTCCTTCTGAGAGCTCATTTTTGTTTCTGTGAAAATAACAAAAATTGTCCTTGATTGGAACAATTGTTTATTTGTGCTGCACAGAAATTGCCAGGGAAACAAAATTATGCAGGCATAATTTTTGTTCTGGACAAAAATTCTGCCAGTGGAAACAGGCCTTTACATAGTTCTTTAAGGAGGTCCCTTTAAGAATTAATCTCAGCAGATACATTATCATCCATCTGGTTCCCTTCACACCACTCCATTTCTTCCTAGTCAGATGGAAAAGACAAGACCTCCAGAGTTCCTGAATTCCTGCCAACCACAGCAATTCTACCACCACGGAGCACAGCGTCTAGACACCCATTTCACATTGTCAAGCACATCTTGCCCACAGATCAAAAGACAAGTGGCAAACTTGAAGCACAGAGTAGTGGTGGGTGTCAAGTCACGGGGAAGCTCAAGAGGGAAACAACTTCCAGTCCCAAAGAGTTGTTCCACAACACCCATAATGCCCCTACAGCAACAAATCCTCAATTCCACTGTCCTCAACAAACTAGTACGTATGGTGAGGCCCTCTCATCACGGTCCTACTCCAAGCCTCTCCAACGTGCCCTCAGCCTCCAACGCACCAGCTGGAATGGGAATTCCGAACGCAAGCATGCCTGTAGACCCAGACATTATAACACACCATGCCACTCCATCATGTTCAGGAGACATGCTTCTGAAGGAACGGCTACAGATTCAGCTGCAGTTCGTAACAAGCAACTTGTGCCCAGCACTGCCACAGACCTTCACTCCAAAACAGGCCACCATGAAGCAAAGGTTCTATACCGACCCAGTGGAACCCCAGGTTTTGGAAAAATGGGATATGGGAGGGCTGAATGTGGGAGGGCTGAATGTGGGAGCATCCACCTGGAAAAAAAGGGGCTGCCTGCAGTGGAACATTATGGGGAAATCCAAGGCAGAGAACAGCCGGGCCAAAAGCACCAAGGACAGAGAGGGTCAACTACCAAAACCCAACAAGCTGCTGGTGATAAAGAAGACAGACTTCCACGACAGTACCTAGGGAGCACAAGTCCAGAAAACCTGACCACTGCCAAACTAATCAGCTGTCAAGACAAAAAAGGTCAGTTCCTTCCCAAACAGTCCCACTCGACACCCACAATATGTGATCAAAGGCACGTGTTGGTGCATGTTGTACGCATTGCAAGACTTCCTTTCTTTATTGAGAGGACAGTCTCAGATGCAGATTTATCATGTGGGGAGGAGGATGAAGCCATCATTATGATGCCTAAAGGGTTCAGGCCTTCAGACAGTTCCATAGATTGATTATTCCAGATGCTCTGTCGTCATTTGAACTTGATGTATCCAATAAGGAAAAATTCAGGTTTACAAACACTTGGCTTATTTAGCTGTTTTCCAGTAAACTTGCATCATTCAAAATAACTGCCTGCCTTCCTCTCACGGGCACAAAAAAAAAGGCAATGGGGGACATTTGTTTAGCCCTAATCCATTCCTTGTGTGCCAAAATCATAGCAATATGTTGGCCTTTGGGTCACTTTGTCTAGGTCAGTAGATGGTTGGACATCTAATGCAGGGGGTTCCCAACCTTTTTCGAGTCGTGACCCCTTTTCATGATAGTCAAGCAACCTGCGACCCCCTCCCCGAGTGTTAGTAGATGTTGAAAAAAACCGGCGTGATGAAATTTCCTATAAAATTGATGTTATTTATTTTTTACATTTTAGTTACTTTTTAATTTATAAAAATAACAGTGGCCTCTCATGGCCCCCCTGGGGGGTCGTGATCCCCAGGTTGGGAACCCCTGATCTAATGGGATCATTAGTGAGGCCCATGGATGCCAAAATTTCAGGTCAGAGAATCCACTTAAGAGTCCCTTTATTGAAGGAGGCGAGACAATGATGTCCACAAATTCTATGCTTGTCCCACCTCTCCCTATTGCAGTGTGTCCCAAACTTGGGGTTGCAAACATGATGTTTGGGGTTGCAAGGGAGGGTAACAAATTATTTTTTTACAAAATGATTCTCTCTCCCCCCCCCCNCCCTCTCTCTCGAAAGCTATGCCCATAAATTAGATGTATTCTTTATTCTCAGCGTGGCCCATTAATAAATGTAACCAGCCGTAAGTCATGTTCTCGGATCGCACAATTGCTCTCCTTTACAAAGCCTGACATTGATTGTTTGTGTGGTGATACTCAGGGGCACGTCTCTCAACACTGAGGTAAGTTACAGAACAATTCAGATACTAAGACTAATATTATCAATGAACCGAAGCAGGTTGGTGGAGTGGATAAGGTGTCCGACTCCTAATCGGAAGGTCCTGGGTTCGAGCCCCGTGGCCGGCGATCCTAACCGTGGTTTTCTGTGGTTTCCCATGGTCCTCCCAGGAAAATTCTGGGGCCGCTTCCTTCCTTTCCTATCCTTGTCCCATCCATGAGGAGGTGCGGTGTCAGTGGAGAGTTTCTGTCCCGCATCCAGGTGTCATCTTGCGAACGGGCCCCCTGAGGGACTGTACACGATCCCCACCATGAGACATTACACTTGCACCAATGTCCCCCCCTCATTATCCCTATCCTGTCCCCTGCACTAGATGGTGGTATTCCAACCCCCCAAGAGGGCCTAGGGCCCTAGCACGGGGTACAACAACAACAACAACAATAATCACAATAGTAATATTATCAATGACTGTCATTGACCACCACCATGCACACACATCCTTTCATGTTGGTGGATTAAACTGGCGAAGTGATGGAAGAGAAGTACGCTAGTGCTGACATGGGGTGGGCGGGTTTTAATTGGAAAGTCGGGGTCGCCAGAAAAAGATTGGGAAGCACTGCTCTATAGCGCAATGGGCCTCTACAGTTTGATTTTCTGATCTGAGACTTTGGTTCTTCAAACCATCCATGGTTCACAGTAACAACCCCATACAGGTTGGTCCAAGTTCTTCAGCTTTTGAAACCAATACCCAAAACAATCATAATAATGAAAATAATTTCCGCATGTGCTGGGTATTGGTTTCAATTGAAGTAGGTAATTATCTTGCATGAGAAAAGTTCATTATTTAATTAGTCACTGCACCATAAGTGCAGAAGCCTCACTACTGAATTGTCATCCTCAGCAGGGCGAAGACCTGCCCCAGTCCCTCCCTTACCAATCCGTCTTCCTAATATGGGTTTAGCATTGGAGATGCCACACAAGTCAGCAAAAGATTCACTAGGCAGCTTGAGCAAACTGATTACAAATTGGTTCTCTTTTGCAGAATCCAAGAACAATCCAGCAAACATCGTAAAAAGACTGAAGTTCCTAAAGAAATTAACAAAACTCCAGGACAAGCATGGATTGAAAACTCAATACCATCAATAAATTTGTGTGTTAATTAAAAGTGCTCAGTTCACTCATCCAAACTTCCACTTTATTTGTGATGGTGATACTTCCAAGTTTGTTTTTACTCGTTCTCTTCACTGCGGAGTCTTGCATGTGCATTGGTGACTCGTATGGACAACTGCTGGGCACGTTCAATGATGCTCTTTCGCTTCTGTGAGGACACACCATGGGCCACCTCAGCACAGTATGTACGATTGTGCATCATGAGAACCTCCAGCTCCTGTTGAAACCAAACATCCTGTGTTATACTTCCTCTTAAGCCAACATTGCATGAAGGTATTCACAGTGGAATCACTAGCATTGATGATGTCAGAAGCAAAGTGAAAGTATTGAATGGCCACCTCCATAAGGGCTGATGTCAATCTCAAGTTAGAAAACCCTCTGCCTAGATTATTTATTAGCCTTCTACCACCTACCAACAACTCCAATAATGCCTCCTTGTCATAATTAATTTTCAGAGAGGAGCATTTTGGGGAATGAGATTGTCACAATCACACTGATATAAATGCGCAAATGGGAAGCATAAGGCATACAAGCGAATGGCTAGGTGGGTATTCTTAACCCTAATAAGACAGGTGGTTTTTCGCGTTTTTGCAAGTATCTGCAAAAAATTCGCTTTCGTTGGGACTTGGGGGACGAGACTTCAAAACACTAGTGAATAAGATCGTATAAAGTCCAGGCTCGATCCTGAGGCCATCTATGTGACCCTCCTCTCATGCGTATGCAGTGGAAACTCTCATATGTACGAGCATGCGAATCGAGCCATACAGAGGCCAGCGTTGAAGTGTGCAGACTCCCGCCATCCGCTAACTGACATTTACGAACATTTATTTATTTTAAAACCATTAAATCTTTTGCACTAATTTTAGGGTGGAATCTCTTGAGGAGGTTTGGGGGCAACTATGCCAAAAATTTGCTGGTCAAGGGCGTTTTTTGTTTTTTTTTCCAGCGGCTGCAAAAAGATGATTTCATTCGAGTTAATCCGGTTAATCCGGTTTATTTATGCACGATTTTGTCGTCCAAAACTCGCGATTTTTTACGCGAGAGGAAATTAAAAAAGCCACACAGAAACCAAGTTACATAGTGGGAAAATGCTAGTTTCGCCAGCAGAATTTTTTAAAGCCACTGTCACAGCATATGTGACGCCCGTCTTATTAGGGTTAAGTCTAAGTGTAACACTGAATGACTTATCAAATTGTCATTCCTACATTGTATGGCACCTTTTCAATGAGATCCAGTTCTTGAAAATCAGGCCAATTAACAGATCTACACAGGGAATCATCCATAACTTTACACATCTATTCTGGTGAATCCCAACTGGGTAACCACAATGCGCTGCTGCCTACTGTTGCAAAAGTTAATATTCTTAATTTTCCTCCAACTTTTGACCTACTATGGATTACAGGATAACACTGGTAACCTTTTTTTGATCATGCCTAAGAAGATAGGTTTCAGTTGCGATCAGGGCCTACCACGCCCTTCGCAACCATTCCCCCCTGGGCAGCACCATACCTTCAGGTTGTGGACCACCACCTTCTTGAAGCCGTTGGGCAGGATGTGCCTCTTCTTCCTGTCAGTTCCATACCCAATGTTGGGCATGAGGTACTGGCCCTTGAACCTCCTCCTGACACGGTTGTCAATACCCTTGGGCTTCCTCCAGTTCCGCTTCAGTTTCACATATCGGTCGCTCTGGTGCCGGGTGAATGTCTTTATGCGCTTCTTCTTCAGGTTAGGCTTCACCAGTGGTCGGATAGCCATGTTTGCAACTGCAACAGAAACATCAGCGTTACAATTCATGCGCAGTACCCTCAAATACAACACTGGAAGTTACAATGTAAACTGACGGAAAGGCTACGCTACTTTTTTTTAAATTTATTACAGCAATGTTTGGTTATATTCACTTCTATTTAATATTATTATTATATTATTTCTGTTATATTTTCTGGAGAACTTTGCACCAATCCAGTACATGAGGCCATGCGTACGTGGCTCAGCTCCCTGCCTACTCTCGACTCTTAATATCCGTGCATCCAGCTATAATTACATCTAGGTCGGGCAGTGATGGCGAATACGGATGATACGGATTAAGCCGGATTCCCGCAGAATTCGGCCCAAAAAATGCGTGCAACTCACCTTCGGGAGAAGAAAACTCGCCTAACGACACAACACCGGAAATCGGAAGCAGGTGGCAGATGGCAGCACCGAACACTGCTCACGTTTACTGAATTCATTAATTTTAAAAATTAGTGCGCACAAGACGTTTCGTACTTAATTAGATATTTTTAAAATGGTCCGGTTGTAAAATTAAAACAGGCAAAATGAATAGGGAGGAGTCCAAATCAGCGCCACCTGGCGGGATGACGTCATTGACTGGCAGTATTTTCCGGCCGCAAGATGGCGCTGAGTGGCTTCGTCGAGTTCTTCCAGAAGGGAAAGGTAGGCCGCAGCGAAATTGTAAGTTTTGGTTTTTACCCATCGTTTTTTAAAAGCCTTTTCGGGTGCAGGCATCCGTCTCCTTGCAACAGGCTTTGGTTTGGACCTGGGGCACCTTTCCTCCCTTATTCCTCACTCGCTTCCTGGCTTGGCTTCCGGGAGAATTTGCGTAATCGGGAGGACTTAGGTCACGCCTAATTATAATGGAAGATTTTTTCTTCTTCTTCTTCCCCTCGCAGACTTTCAGACCAAAGAAGAAGTTCGAGCCCGGCACCTTGAAGTACTCGTTGCACAAGCAGGCGCAGGCCTCACTCAACTCTGGAATCAACCTGCGCACTGTTGTGCAGCTTCCGCCTGGAGAGAATCTCAACGACTGGATTGCAGTGCATGGTATTTGACATTGGGGGGGAACTGCTTTCTGGAGAAGTGAAGTGGTTGGGAGTGAGATCAGAAGCGTTGCAGTCATGTTCTCATGTTTATAAATTTTTCACAATTTTCTAATGGAAATTTTTTCAAGTTAATATACATGACTGATATAAATATGCAGCAGTACTTCTGTATGCTATGAAACTCTGCATCTGTTTGAATTTACATATGCCATTCATGGGTCAAAACTAATGAATAGTTATTGCCTGTCCTTGGCATAAAGGCCAATCCCACCCACTGACTTATCTGAATCCCATTCCCTCCAGATTGCCTGCTGAGATAACTCAGGGCATGTGAAGGCTTGGAAAGGCAAGAAGTTGTCATATGTAATTCACGTAGTAATTTCTGAAATAGTATCGCTGTGTAAAGATGTGACAACCCCGCACGTCTTCCTCAGCCTTATCACAGCATTATCTTGGTGGGCGATACGGAGGGCTTGGGATTCAGAAAATGTGGTGGGTGGGATACACCCAAGATAAACAATAGAGCTTTGCACTTGGCATTTTGGTCGATAACTTTTCCCAATTGGTACTCATCATGCAGCTTCTTGAGATGAGGTAATGATTACCATCTCCTTTTGCAGTGGTTGATTTCTTCAATCGGATCAACCTCATATATGGCACGGTTTGTGAGTACTGCACTGAACAGACATGTCCTACCATGTCTGGAGGCCCAAAATTCGAATATCTCTGGTGCGATGGACAGAAGTACAAGAAACCAACACCTCTACCTGCCCCACAATACGTGTCACTTCTTATGGACTGGACTGAAGCACAGATAAACAATGAGAATGTTTTCCCTGTTACAATGGGTTAGTGTACTATTTATTTATTTATTTTATTTTGAATACCCCATTATAGGGGCACTCTTAGGGGGAGGGTTAGTGTGCTACTTTTCACCTCTTTGCTGCAAGATGTTATGCTGACAATGTTCACTCGCTTGTTTTTTCAGATGTGCCATTTCCCAAGTCATTCCATAGCCTGTGTAAGAAGATCCTGACAAGATTATTCCGTGTCTTTGTGCACGTGTACATTCACCATTTCGATCGCATTGTGGCAATTGGTGCGGTACGTACATGCCCTTAATCTGAAGAGCAACTTGTGGCTAATTAGAGTCTGCGATTCAGGTGCAAAGCGAAGCAATGCATGCAGGTAGACCTCAATATGAGGAAGGAATTTTGATAACAACAGTACATAATAGACATTGTCTCAGTCCATCTGTCTGTGAAGCCAACAAATTTGCCAGGCATCAGTTACTATGCATGCACACCACCTGTGCAGCATACATATTATGATAGTCATACACAGCAATTCAGGCACCTGAAGTCTCACATCCAGAGTCTACCATATTAGTTTATTATGTTTATTAGACAGTCACTCTGCTGGGTAGTTTTCCATATCTTGCTTTAATAAAATTAGTTTAATTGTTTGCAACTTTACAGGAGGCGCATGTGAACACTTGTTACAAGCACTTCTATTACTTTGTGATGGAATTTGAGCTCGTGTCAGCCAAGGAGTTGGAACCACTGAAGGAAATGACAGCCAGAGTCTGCCGAGATGGCCCTTCTTCAGATCCCTATCCGCAGTTACCACACCGATCGCAGTTGCCAGCCACTCCATCTGGCGCGTGTGCATCTCCTGCCCACGTTAGCAGGTGATGAGTATTTCCTGAACATTTTTCAAAGGTACTACGAGGAATAGAAACAACTTTTGAGGGTTAGTTGGTATGTCACTGTGATATAGTGGGAAGTTGTGATTTGTTTGCAATATTAGTGGGCCGAATTACTGAACTACCTGCAGAAATAACATCACAAATTTGTGATACAAATGTTGTACAGTGCTTCTCTCTAGTGACATCTTTATCCTCTTCCTTTCTTTTGACTGTTAACTACAACCATGTTATACTTATTCCTAGTCAAAAAAAAAAAAAATCTCTTCCGTAGCATTTGTTTTTGGTTTTTGCTGCGGCCATTCAAATGGAGCATAATGTATTTATTGCCTTTATATGTACTGTTTGGATAACTCGTATTCTGTTTACTTCTCCCTGTGATAATTTCTTTTAAACTGTAACTCACTAGTCCCTAATTATGTCACCAAATAAATTGCAAGTGTTCACTTCTACACATTTTTATTTAATGCGTAACATTAACTGTACATAGTTCAAATCCACAAAAATCCTGTGACATCCACTCTGTGCTATAGTGATTGCTGTTATGCATTCCAACTGCACAAGGATGGGACAGAAGGTTGAATTTTCCCATGACTGTGCATCGACGTAATGGCTAGTCGTCAAGACATCAATAGATCAACAAAAATAATAATCAAAAAGAGCCACAAAAAAACCAGCTTTGATAACAATAGATGCATTGGCACCTTCTCTCTTGGAATGCCTCAACACATGATGAGCTAAAAAAGACCCTTCTAGTGTTATTTACATGGCTCTTTGCACTTTGACTAGGACAAAAAGTCACATCACAACACCTTGCACCTCACTTCCTGGAGTTTTCTTATTAGGTTCAGAAGGGGACAGATTGAACAATAATGTGGAGGGGGGAAAATACTGCCGCTGATAACACTAACAAATGCCAAGATCTTCATACGGAGTAATGAAAACTGTTGCAGTCCGGCGTGGCTCACCAGCACCTCACTCGCAAAAAATCTATTCAAAAATTTCACAATTTGCACCCTAATTCAAGAGAGAATGAGAAGAGGGTACAGAAGGCTGGAGGAAGGAAACTGTTACGTTCCTATTTAAGAAAAAAGTGAGTATGATTCAAATTCACGCTCTCGAGGGAAATAGGGGTACCATAAATTGTGCAGGTAAATTACCTAAGGAGAGGTGAGGAGACAGATTTTATCCCTCTATGTTTTTCATCTGATGAGATAAAGAGGGTGAAAATAAGTACTTATACATATTGAACCTTCATGCATTCCCACCCTCATTAATGTGTAGCTTTTGCAAGATGAGTAAAATACCATATTTTTCAAGTGAAGAAGCTGTCCCTGCCAAGGTAGTCCCTCTTCTCAGCTGGTTAGCGGAGATCGACATCTGTGAGGAAGAAGTCATTTTAAATATGCACTTTCAATGTACACAATGTTTCACTCTGATTAGGGAAACCAAAATGAACCCAACTCACCCAAATCATAACTTTTCAACCACTCAGGCTTGTAATCATGTAACCTAATTGGGAACTTCAGTTGCTCTGCCTTGCATGCCCATTCCTGCAGAAATCAACAGTGTGAAGCCAGCAGTGCATGTAAAAATTGCCAAAATAATAAATTATACAGTGCCAGATCATGTGCAATTGCATGACAACTAAATACTGGCAGAAAAGTGTGTCATTAATTGAGTCTGGATTTTTAGGCACGAAAAAACCTCAAATAGGGACAAAAACTTTACTTTTGCGGGCGTGTGGAGGATAATGCTACACAAAATGTAAAAGCTATAATAATTTTACAGGCCAATAGTATACATATAAGGTCACAAACCATATCAAAAACTGAATAAGAACGATACACTGACAGAACATCACAAAACTTGGGCAAAAGAGACAAAGTGCATGCAAGTATCCCTTGCTCTGGGCTCTACCGCTTACGACCAGTTTCCACTTGCACAATGGGGAAGTAGCCTTCATTTTGGAAACTACATAATAAATTCGCCCATATTTTTTGGATTTTTTTGGCATATTCCGTTTTAAGATATCAGTTTCAGTTCCGGAGATATTGGCGTTTTTTCGTAGGCAAATGGTGACATCACTGTTTGCCTAGAAAATGTTGACGTCATGCGAAGTGAAATGAAAGCAAAAATGGTGTTATAGAATGCGCCCCGTCATTGTCGTAAAATGCTTCGCTGTTGTTAGCAACCGTCCCATTCCACGAGCAAGATAGCGGCCGGGGCGCGTATTTATTCCAGGCCGCTCAAATCGCTTCTGGGCTGACAGTGGTGCCAACTGGTAGGAATTATCTGTCACCCGAATCCGGCACATGAAGGCCCCCTTTCTCCACCTCGATGGCCTACAGCCGCCTTGCGAATGCTTTCCGTCGCGTCCGCGGTTAATTCAAAGACAAATTCCTCATATCTCGCAGTCAACCAGGCATTTCAGAGTACCCTTTCGATTGGCACCACCCGGCTGCCCCGTTTTTCCCGCCAATTTTGAAGGCACTTGTAAATGTGCCGTAATTTATCCAGTAATGTCATTTTGATACAACAAAGTGATGGAATGTATATTTACAGGCCTGGGCTAGCTAGTTATGAACAAAAATCCCAAATCCCAGACCAAGGCTACTTCCCCATTATGTTGCCAAATATTTGTCTAAATTTTGTCACGGCAATATGATTCACATTACTTCCGAACGATTGTGGCCCTTTTAGGAGCACAAAAAATACTCCGCAAAAAACCCAACATGCCTCTGAAGGAATTGGTATGGAATAGGCCCAAAAAATCCTGAAATGGCTTCAAAAAGTTCAAAAACTATCCCAAAAAAGGCCAACTAGGCATGAAAAGTCGCAAAAAGGCAGTTCCAAAAACCACGCAATAGGCCGTTTTAGGCATTATAAAACCTACATTTTCCACATCCTGCACTTATGAAATGGATAGATCTCTTCACAAAACCATCTCAACTGCAAAGGAACTAAATAGGCATTTGCCTAGAAATCCAGACTCTAGTCATTAACATTGAACTCTCCTGCAAAGCCCACATCATTAAAGTGACACACTTTACAAAATATATGAAAAGGCTTCATAAAAGTGCAAAGAGAAGAATAAAAATAAAAAGTGCAAAGAGAAGAATGATATAACAAATGTTACTTAGAGCTTCACTCGTGAAGTCAAATTAGATGTGTAGTGCACATACACTTGCTGCCTGCACATCTTATTTGCATGCAATTAACTACGTTCATTCCCTTGTTAGAAAGGGAGGTACATAAAAAGTGAATGCACATTTTAAAAAGCAGCACATGAATATTTATATTTCAAAACTAGGATTACAAACAAATCCTACATGCAATTATTACGATTTCAGACACCATTGTGGTTGTTACATGATATTTCATATAAACATGCATCAACAGCAACATAGTGCCAAGAGCTTAATTCTGAATCTTTCTACTTGTCACATCCTTCAACACCCAACTGATTTCCTAACCTGGCGTGTAGACAGGTTTGTCAAATGGATTGAGAGCAGTCTGCTCCGTTGCTCCCATTAGTCCGGCACTAGGCTGCTGTGGTCCTGGTGGTGGGGGCATGGCAAACACTTGTGCCCCAGGCTGGGAGGTCACAGGGTCAGGAGAGCCAGAACGAGAGGTACGCTGGCCTCGCGCCCTCTCCTCGTCATCACTGTAGTCCTCCTGCATCCATGCACACGGAAGCATAATGAACTTACCATAATCAACCAAAGTATATGACGAGTTAAAAGGCATCACGGAATTGTATTAAATTTGGGAGTTATTGTTTGAAGTTCATAGCAGTGGTAGATGGCCCCTGATTTTTCAAGTTACATCTTGTTCTCAAAGTGAAGCTGATGTGTGCACATGCATGATGGATCATTCAAAGCGATGTCATACTGTGCAAGCTTTATCATCACCAAATGCCAGTTGTTGTGAACTATTTGAGACTGTAAATTTAGGGCACCACTTACCACTGCCATGAAAATCAATGGCAAAGTTCCTAAACACACCAATCACCACCTGAAATTTAAAACTTTTGCTATTTACACTAAATATATGTTTGTTATACTAGGTACCTATTTAATGCCACTTTCACTGTTCTCATTCATACTCTTATGCACAATTAGCACCAAATATATTAGTGCTGGAAGCCAAATATTCCATATCATGTAGGGTAGTATTCCGACCAGGTTTTTGGTATTTCTGTGATTCAAGTCACGTCTAACATGGTTTGACAAGGACAAACGAGGCACTAATTTGGTGAAATATCAGACAAATTTTTTTTTCAGAAGTTAGACATGTAAAGAAATTAACATGAGAGCTGTAGATCTTTGGCCAGTATGACTCCATGCTGGACAGTAAACGTAAAATACAACACTGCTAAACGAAAAATTATTTTCTAAATGAAATGAAACCATTTTGTATTATGTTGCAGTTTTAACTGACCTAGCCATTGGATAAGGGTAGTGTCAGGATCATAAAATGCATTTCTCAGCATTGAAATAATTGGGAATAGCTATGCCTATTACTTTTTTAACATTGGCTCTAGCTCAACCATCAGGTATTAGGATGTAATGGTTTCACATTGCTCATTCCCTTGATTCCTGTCACCCTGATTACTGTAATACGCATTGTCACATGCTGTAATCGAAGGTTGGATTGTCATGCAGGATGTGTTAAACTCTCCATTGCTAGCTAGGGGTAGCTCGTATCCAAATTTCTGGCCCAACTCACCTTCTTAGGGGAACTGCGTGGCTGCTCTGTCACCACAGGCTGACCTTCTCCTGTACCTTCCCTTACTTCACCTCCTCTTTCTGGTCTCTGGTCAGATGCCATAATACAGGACGGACATCAGGAACCAAAATAAAGTTAATTCACATGCCATTCTCATACTCACTGAATAAATGCAACTCAAAAACACTGAATGAAACGTGATGCAAAGGAATCAAGGGTAAGGTGGACACTTAGGAAAATAATGTCCTCGGAATAATTCCGAGGATAATATCAGCTACTGGCAGTACCACTTTTCAATCTACACATTGAGATAATAATTTTTCATAGCCACAAGGGAAGGAAATTAAATAAGCAATAATTTGCAAGTGCACACAGACACAAAAATAACTAGAGTAACATAAAAGTAACGGGAGAGAAAATATGCATACATAATGAAACCCATGCACTTCTGTGTCCATGCTTTGAATTTAAATGCAGCAAGGAACAATCATGTGATATCCATGTAGTAACCCACCTGTTTTTGCACCCAAATCTTAGCTCCTGTACCAAAAAATTACAAATTCTAAGAAACGATGGAAGAATAATGCACAGTACATACTGAATGAAGAGAAATTTTTTGCATATCAATAAATAACGAATCGTGAGACTTACTCAGCTGCACAATGCCGATGGAAAAGTGGTCCTGCTTCAGGGATTTACTTCAGGGGTACTAGGGTTTGAGAATCAACAGGAATGGGCAATATATGGAATTTGAGGGTGTGTTACAGATTGTGGCATATCACTGCATGACCTTGTTCAAGTACAATTGTGTACAGAAAATTTAGCAGACACGAGTACTGAACTTCGCAGAGAAAAAGACTTGCCAAAGGGTTCTCGGAAAAATTGAACTTCTTCCCTGTTGCGAATCCATAACTATCAAACACACAGCTTTTAGTTGCATTCCAGGAAATGGCAGCTTTTAGTGCAACACAACACATTGCCTAATTTTAGCTCCAGCTTTACAGGAAGCTGTACCACATTATCAGTGAGTGAAGGCCAAAAAAAGTTATTGGTTTCATTCCAGAAACATAATGACATCATTAATGACTCACATGCAAGGTGTGATAGTCTCCTGTTTCTTCTGGATGCCTCGGTTTGCACTTCCCACAGCAGAAGTTGCAGCAGCAGCAGAAACAACAACATAGGTAGCAACCAGTGATGAGGCCGCAGAATATTATCAATGCCTTGTGGTGGGCGAAAAATGGTTTTTAATACCACGAGCAATAAGTATGTGCCAGTCCTTTGTCATACTTTCTCTATAGTATCATCAATGCTAACACCAGCTTCACAGCAATGAGTCCAATTGGTCTAATCACTACACTGAAGCTAATGTTATCGTTACTATCCCAGGAAAGGATGACGAAGAACCAACTTCATGACCATTATAATTCCAGGCAAAATTTCTACCTTGCACCACCCAGATGTGACCAGGAAATATGCATTGACATTTTCCTCCCCAAACTGCTCTGCGATGTAGAGCCCCAGAGAGCCATAATTATCATAAATGTTCCTCTTCGTGAGATCGCTCAGAATGGCATGGGCACGGTTCACCTCCTTGAACTGGAGAGGTCGGCATGATAGTACTATCCAAACATAACAAGTATCTTTTTTCAAGATGTTACAAAGAGAGATGAGAGATAAATGCCTTTTCAGCTGCCTCTGGATTCTCTGGATTCTTATCTGGATGATACATGAGGGCCATGCGCCGGTATGTCTTCTTGATGTCATCTGCAGTTGCTGTCTTTGGAAGCTCCAATACTTGGTACAAGGTGTCCCCAGAAGTCCTTTAAGGAAATCAAGAAGAGTGAGTTACAATCACATATGAATGGTCCATCACAACTTGCAGTCAGCAAAATTATGCGAAATCTGTTGTTTTCAAGATGAAGCAAAATGCTGCAATGCTTGCACTGTACCGCCAATGGAAGGTGTGATCATGGGACACCAGGATAAAATATCCAAAGGAGAGGTCTGCTGTGAAATATCATTGTGCTTGCATACACTTTTTTCTTGAACTGGTTGGTGTCAGGTGAAGGCAAAAGCTTCATTTTTGCTGAACTACTAGCTAATCCATATCTATACAGGGTGTTTACGAGCTATCTTTAGAAACTTCTAGGGGTAATAGTAAATAGAGGGGACCAAGACAAACATATTTCATATAGGAACCCGTGTCTGGAAATGCCATCTAGAGGGGGTTCATAGACAAGGAACGGGTGCGCTCAGACACGTCATGCGGGAGGCACTAGGCGAGCGGACTGTTTTGTTGATAGATGGTGCTCGGATAGTAAACACCAATGCCATGTGCCACAACCTGGCAACAGCAGAGCCATCTAGCAACTAAAGTCCGCCTCCTAGGAGACGTGCGGAGAGTAAACAATGGTTTTGTTGTTGCCAGGTTATGGCGTATCGCGTCGTTGTTTGCTTACAACGACGCGATACGCCATAACCTGGCAACAACTGCGCGCCATCTGTCAACAACACAGTCCGCTCACCTAGCGCATCCCGCCTGATGCGTCTAAGCGCAACCGTTCCTCGTCTATGAACCCCCTCTAGATGGTGTTTCCGGACACGGGTTCCTAGGTCAAATATGTTTGTCTTGGTCCCCTCTATTACCCCTAGAAGTTTCTAAAGATAGCTTGGAAACACCCTGTATATCAGAAGAGTCCTTGTTGCGTGGCTCTTTGTCTCAGGTTGGAGTGTAAGGTTTTGTAGCCATCAATACCAAACTATGCATGGCAATAGGCCATGACAAGGGAACAATTAGAGAAAAAATGCAGAATAGTTTGTACCACCTGCCCAGGTGCCACATTGTCCCCCACACTCATTTTGGCCAAGAGTATCATGCCATCAAAAAATTTAAGGTAATGAACAGAATGTTTCTGTATGGCTCTGTAGCATCTGAAAACACCAGCAGGAGGGGCAACTAAATGTCACTGGTCCATACGACTTTCTCTTAATGTGATCACAATTCTACCTCCATACTGTGATGTCTTTAAAAATTCAATAGCTTTTCTTCAGCCACAAGGTCAAGGCATTTTCCATATGTTATGACTCACTCTGCGCATAATAAGAGCATGTGGTTTTTAGCATCAGAAGTGGGGGGAGTACATGCACTGATTGCAGAACTCATTGATTCCCCATCATATATCAATTCAAATAGTTGATGACCACCTTCTGCACCCACCCCCGATGTATCTCCATTTTGTCATGGTGGGGAGGCTTGCGTTTCTCCTGTGACCCCAAGAGCTAAGCTGGCGGTAGATTTGTCTACTGGCATGGCCACCCTAGTCAAGACAGGTCTTTGGAGTAGGAGACAAAGTGTCTTTCCTCTCTCGTTTTTTCTCTTCATTTCTCTCTCTGTCTCTCCATCTGTCCCACCTTTCCGTCTTCTAATAGCCAGATAGTCATAGTTGCTTTGATTCCTTCCTAATAAACTAAACCCTATCCATTCACATAAATGGTTGATGGCCACCTTCTGTACACACAGCTGGAGAAAATAGCAGTCCCTTGATAATTTTTCGGCACAAGTGGCCAGCAGTGTATTCATCCGTGGGTCGAATTTTTTTGTCCAGGCACAAATTACTTTCAGTGCTTAATTTTTAATTACTGTGTTTGGCCATGTTAAAGAGCAGGGCCAACTGCAGTGCAAACTTATTTGCACTCCATTGCTCAGTTTGTAGTGCACCTTTGCATCCGGACATTTCGACCCCCTCTGTCCCAATCTGTGTCCCTTCCAGGAACTTCCCCCAAGGCCAGAGCCATAAACATGCGCCCAGACCGTCCATGCATCTTGCCGCATCACTCACGAGAGCTTCCTCTTGTCCATGGCTCAAGCAGGCTGGGAAGCGTCCAGGGGAGCGTGTGTGGTCGTGGTGTGTGCGGCGGAGGAGGAGGGCTACGCCGGCTGGTCCCCTCTAGTGAGATGCGGAGGTCATAAATGGGAGGAAAGGAATGCGGCCAGTCCTAATCCCATCTGGGCCCATGGATCGGACAAGTTATACACGACTCTTCTCTACTACTTCTTGCAGTCTGTGCAGCTGCTCCTCCACAAGGCTCGACGAGGCTCGATCGCTCCTTCTCCTCTCCACCAACTGGCCCGCAGCTGCGCTGCTTTCGGCCCACAGCAGACGGAATACCAGCGGTCTGAGTTGCGGATATTCGAGGGTGGAGCTGGCCGCGTTCGCACGCCGCTGTCTGTGAACGCGCTCAGAACGGATTGAGAATACGGAATTTGAGGGGCAACTTATTGCGCAAGTATGAAAAGTGTATTTCGAAGGGGACCGGGGGGGCCATAAATTAGTGTGTGTGCACGCAATTTAGGCCCGGATCCCCTCACGACACTGCTGCCCACGCGCCGTGGAAAATGTCAATACCGCGAGCCAAGAAGTAGCCGGGGAGAGACGGAAAATGAGACAAAAATAATAACGTCTGCACATGCCTGCAGAATTATAAGGAGAACAGGTTGTAATACTGCTTCAATTGTAATTAGAACATGTATGCTGCCTGAAGTGTAATGCAGGATGTACACTGCCTGAATTCAAAGGAATAAAGCCTTGAAACCAGTTGGTGCAATGCATACATTCATTCCAGCCATTCTGTGACCTGCGAATTGGAGCAGGGCATAAGGAAAACAGCCAAGATGGATTTGTAATCACATGTAATAATATTACTTTAATTACAATGTACCTCCACACAGTAATTGGTCCAACTAGACTTTATATAACAGTGTATTTACAAGCGTACATAATACAAACCTTGATGGCCACTGATGTGACTATTCAACAGTGAGGATCACCGGAGGGGGAACATAAAACCCATACAGTTGTTATGTACACAGTGTCATCACAGAACATAAAACACATGCACATACAAATCCTGTTGATGTAGACAGAAACATTTTGTAAAAAAAATGCATAACGATGTTACATCAGCTGCCACAGCGTTAAGTGTTTTCCTGGTGGGAGAAAAATCAAGCTGATAGATTATTACCAGGGATGGAAAAAGTACCGCTTCCTTCCAAGAAGCGCTTCTTTTTTCCATGTGCAGGGATAGAAAAAGAACCACTTACCGCCCAAAGAAGCGGTTCTTTTTCCATCCCTGATTATTACAGTTGAATCCTATTTTGGCAATCTGACTAGACCAATTTGATCACTGGGAACAAGCCGTTAATTTGATCATAAGCTCTGTAAAATGGGTGGCACCAAAACTCCTTTGGTATGAAAAAGGCGTGACAATAAATTGGTAATTGGCTTTGTGTGGGGAAAAGCAAAACACCACAAACCATGCAATGATATACGATAAAATGCTTCTTACTGAAAATATAATATTGATATTATCTTTTATTGCCTTGCATGATGCATTTTCTTTTCCGTGCTTTCTTCATAAACTCAAAATTAAGAAAATATCACATGATTTTCAGCAGATCATTTCTACTCAAACCCTGCTGGTGAAAATTTCATAATAATAATAATAATAATGATAATAATGATAGCAATAATAATGATAATAATATTAAAACCCTGAAGAGAAACTCCTCCATACAGTTGCCTGCTTCTTCCCTGGTTACAGACAGTCATGTGCCATGTTCACACAATAATTATTAAAGGATTTTTTTAAAAATGGCACAGGTTGAGCCCTGTTAGTCTGACAAATTTTCTGAATTGATGCTCTCTTGTGATGAGGTCTCATCGACTCCATTTTGCAATACAGGTGTATCCTCTCCAAGAAGGTTGCACAACTCCTGAAATTAAGCAAACAATTACACGATTATGAATCATAGGATTAGGATATACTGAAGCTTAGGTCTGCACAGCTGCATGACAGTAAATGTGGACATTATGTTCCTTCATATTATATTGATGAATCTTATCAAATAACACGGGTATTTTCATTTAGTTAGTGACTTCTCTTTTGGAACAATCAGGACAAAGGGTACATATACCATTATTACATTATGTTTCGTCCTACTAATACACGTGCTTTGTATTAGAATATCTCGCTTCTGCATTATCATTGGTCACATACAAGTTAAACCATTGAGAGACCAACCAATAACAATGTAGGCTACCGGAACATATCTGCCTTCCCCTAGACACAGGTGATAACCCACATTTCAGGCAAAGTCAGGCGTAACGTCCTATACATTTGTAGCGGTTTCCTATGGAGCAGGATATGAGGTGACGATGACTGTGATATTGCCTCATACACAGCAATAGTAAGTTATCACACTTACTTCCTGCTCTCTAGGCAACCACTGTATGTTCACAGGCTGTTCTGCTGCCAACCTCTGAAATATGGCTTATTGCTTGTGTCTAGGCTTCAGGAGAAGGTAAATGGACTGGTCCCTCAATACCGTATTTTTGACTATGATTGGGCCAATGATTACACTGACAGCAGGATGTTCAACAATTTAAGAGCATCTTGTGTTGCATCAGAAAACCAAGTAAATCTCATACTGAAATGAATAATAAGTAAACTGCCAAAAGTGTACATGTAACGCCTACTGAAGAAATCTACTAAGGTGTTCCTAAATCGGATAAACTATTGTTTATCCGCACGTTAACAACACAGTCGGTGTTAGGCCTCCCGACGGTTGGCAACGTTGCGTCGCAAACAATCGGGTGCCTATTGATACTGCTGCATGGTTACATGGAACTGTGCTTTATTCTTCTTTGCGGGGATTCAATTCGGGATTTTGAGGTGATTAAGTGGATGGAATAGCCCTTTGTCTTGGTGTTGCTGTATGGCTTTTTGTTACCGCAACAGTACTGTACATTGTTGTGGCCCTGCCAGGCACGGTACAGTGCTGGACAAATTAGCCGTCGCTGAATGTTTTTTTCCGGTCGGCGACGGCGCTGCGTTACCTGGCAACCCCGTCCGGCGGGCCAATTCAAACACCAGCACATGGAGAGCGCTTCCATTGTTGCCACTGTTTACAAATCGAACGAGTGACGCGGACAACCCAGCGACGGGTCTCTTCTGCCTGCGCACTCACCCACTCGATTTGTAAACAGTGGCAACAATGGAAGCGCTCTCCATGTGCTGGTGTTTGAATTGGCCCACCGGACGGGGTTGCCAGGTAACGCAGCCGCCGTCGCCACCGAAAAAAAACATTCAGCGACGGCTATTACGTCCAGCACTGTACGTCGCCCGTGCGTGATATTGTTAGTTTTTGCGGAGCGATAGCGGAGCTGGGCGCTTATTGTGGGTTTCTTTATCCGCAACATTTACTGTCCGTATTGTGGCGCCGCAGGCCAACGAATGTTATTGTGGCTTTGCCAAGCGTGAAGTACACCTTCACACAGTCCGTTAAACCAACGAACTACATGACGCCAAGTTCCGCCCGCCACCACCCAGCTCTCCCCTCCAATCATGCCCACGACTCACTCTGCAGGCATATTACTGCACACGCTCAGAAAACATGGCTGGTGCGAAATCATATCGTTCTTTGGGTTAACGGACTGCAGCAACCATCATGGCTTTCATATTCCCACCTCCTTCATTAATACTGTGGTCCTAGCACTCGTCTGAACGGTTCGCGTGGCAGGGGTAAGAAGATGCCCCTTGTTATGCTCTCCCGGCAACCGGTTGTTTGCGATGCATAGCCAACATGTTTGGAGCACCGCGTCGCTAGGTGCGGATAAACGATAGACTTTCCCCTAAATCTGCCTGTCTATCAATATATCCGTGATATCACCATGATGCAAACAAACCTACACGTGGACTTCTGCCATGATGTAACCCAGATGTGTGTCTGATAAAGTGTGATTTTGAGATAAGAATTTTTCTCTTAACACACTTGTCAATGCATTTGCTGTCATTAATTTCTCTTCAGCATTTCATACCCCACTACATACCAAGTCAAACCAATGCAATGTTTAGATTAGATTTCCTCTTTCCTGAGTTGTAAAATAATGAAGGGCAGAAGTTCTGTAGATAACAAATGATTGGTTTCTGAGTATGCATTGAATTATAATGCCTCTGGCCACATGTTATTGATTTCCTTTCACATACCCACAAATACATTCCTTTATCCCAAGCCTTGACGTCACTGACATGGAAACTACTACCCCACTGCCCCCGCACACCAGTTTCAGGTTTACAAAGATCTGTCAATGATTGGAGTAATATTTCTTTCAGACATAATATTACCATAATAACTTTCTAAGCAGTTTGTTCCCAAGTGAATCGGTCAAGGGGCTGCTATAGACTGGTGTGCATATGGTAACAATAGCCATGATTCATTTGTTGGTTCCAAATTCATATCCACACACATACACTAGGTGAAGATTATGCAAAAGCCTATAAAATTTTAACAATCCATGTTCCATTGCCATATATCGTTTGGTAAACAATAAACGACAATAAAATGCAGGACAATAAAATTTTACAGGCTTTCAATTCATGACTTGAATGAACAATTTCAGGAACCATCCAAGGCAATAACATCCAAGGGTGATTATAAGTTTAAAAAATATACAACAGCATACCACAAAAAAGCAATTAGGTTAGTTGCATAATATGCAAGTAACACACGTAAACCTGTTCTTTCACTTCATCAGCAACTCCATATATTGTGAACATGCAAGAAGAATCCCTAGGTCAAATTTTGGTGGTTTTGCGTTATTTATACCACCAAAGTGGCACTTCTTCTGCTCCAAGACCTAGTGAAGACCATTTATTACTGAAAATTTCAAATGAGTCAGCATGCCAGGATTTTCAGTGTTCACTAGCATGTAATAAATGTAAAGTCACATCTTTTCTTTATGTTATCTCGAAACTGGTTTTTGGACATACTGGATATCTCTTACATGCTCATGATATATTGTAAGGGTTGGTGTGAAAGGTGCACACTTCCTCTCCCATTGTCAGTTCAATGTTCTTAAGGTATTCTAATACAAGCCTACTGCATTTGATTTTGGCTTCACGATGCATGTCAGGACTGACTGGAATTCTTGGGCAGGACAGAATAGGTAAGGACAATGTTCGAGACTTGCTGTGTAATGTACTCAACAGGTAAACAAAGCAGAATTGACATTACAGTATTTCAATCGTTAATATCTCCCATAATGGAGCCAAATTTGACAAACTCAATCACTGTAATTTCATTTTAGAATATCTCAAGGAACCTAGTAGAGCCAAGAGGAAGTGCACATCTTTTGCACCACTCTGAATAATAATCTATTGATAGTTCCTAAAGTTTTACAGGTGACCCAACTTACTTTAAGCCTCTCCTGCATCTGTGGCAGGCCAGCTAACTGCTGCTCTAACTTCTCCTTCTCCTCCTTCAATGTGATCCTAGCTGCAGAATCCAGCCTCTTCAGACTCCACCCACCTTCCCCATCAAACTGCAAGAGGTGGGAGTGGAATTTCCACAGGGATGGCCTATGAGTGATGGTCAGCAGTGTGATCCCACTGTCTTTGGCCTCCTGGTAGATGCTGGCTTCAACATCTATGCTAACTGCACTAGTGCACTCATCCAACAGAGCAAACTGGGGGCGATGATAGAACAGGCGGGCCATACCCATTCGCTGCTTCTCACCACCACTCAGCACATCCTTCCAGTCGGACAGAGCGTCCCAACCACCCTCACGTCGAACAATGTGACCCAAGTGAACCACATCCAGAATGACTTCAAGATCAGAATCAGTCACCCCCTTGGCTTCCATCTCACACACAGAGTCAGGGTATACGACCTGATCGCGGAGGCTCCCAATGGACATGTATGGACGTTGCGGGATGTAAAACAAAGAGGATGGTGGAGGCCGCAGGAGAGCCCCCTTGTAAACAGGCCATAGTCCACTTATTATGCGGAACAGAGAGCTTTTTCCACACCCATTCGGACCAGTAATAAGTAGGTGCATGCCTGGTTCCACATTGAGGCTTAGAGACGGAACTACCAAGTCTCCATTTGGCGTTATGATTGGGACCTCACTGACGACTATCCTTCCCTCCATGCTCTCTGTGACTTCACCTTGTGGAACAGGCATTCCATTACGGAGCTCCAGCCCCAGTGATCCAAGGCTCTTTTGGTGGATGGCTGCTCCTGCTGCTTTGGGTCGGCGGTATTTGCCTTGACCCACTTCCTTGAACACGTCGAACATGTTGCCCACCCGAGCAGTGTAGCCAGCCAGCTCCACGATTTCCTGCAAGGGAGAAGGTAGAGAAGGAAATTACTTGACAAGGTCCTGTAAAACAACTCTCCATAGATCATGTACAAAAAATAGCACATAACTATTCATATTTCCAGTTCCAGACGTTGCATTTTATAAGCATACCTGGGGATACTTTTTACACGGAATTTAACGCCACATATTTCAGCTTCCAAAAATGAGCCCAACTCCCACAACATGCATATTACTCTCCCTACTATCCTCAACAATACCTCCCTTAACAATATAACATCAATATCCAACTATTTCACACTCCCAAGGCAATGCCCTCATGCAACAATAACACCGATTTCCTGCCACTCGTCATATAGATGTCCCGTGACTCTCCTTTTTACACGTCCCATCGCCATAAATTCTATGCATCCACCAACTCACTAACCAAGGTGTGATACCCACCTCACACGAGTTCTTCTCGTGTTGTAATTCCAGAAAAAAAAACCTGCAGGGGATTGCATGAGATTTGGAAGTAAACTTCCAGACACAAATGAAACCCAACATAAATTGCTCATGTTGAAAACAAAAATAGAACCAGGCCACAAGGCACCACAAAAAAAATAGGAAAAAAATAGCGTTTATGGTCATTTGTTTGGACTCAGAAGTGTTGCAGTGATATGTTCATGTTTAGATTGTGTTATCAAATTTTTTGCAATTTTTCAGTCGTACCCCAACCACTACCACCAGGCATCGTCGGGTGACCTGATAGTGCAAATAAATGCACTTAACTTTTTAATCACCCAGGGAACTTTGTTTTAAACTATCTTCCATAATAAAACATGACCCACAAAAACTATTCTCAATCTTAAATGCCTCAAGTTACTATCATGTGCTTTTTTTTTGTTCTTGTAATTAGGATATGACACATGAAGAAGCTAATTGATGCGAAGAGATAATATCAACACATATCTACACTCCTAATGTGCATACAACTGCAATTTCAAAATTCCATGCCAGCAGTTTCCTTACCTTGTAAGAAGAAATGAGCCTTTCTACTGCATCTGACCCGGACAACAGGATGTTCTTAGTGGTGCTGTAATACTGAGTCCTCTCACTGACTCCGCCATCTGGAGAGTCTTTGTCCACATGCTTTGAAGTGGCAATTGGGATGGCAACCATCATCATCCCAGCCCCACTCCACACATACTTCATCAGGAATTGCTCTAGCATAATGTACCATAGCCGTTTCGAGAAGATCAGACGCTGCTGGGCAACCAGTTGAGAATATGCTTTGCGAAGGAGGCTGAGCTCAATCTGTGGATGGGAAATTCAACAACTGATGGAAAATACATTATCACAAGTAGTAAAAATACTAACTAGAGCTTGAGGTATAGTCGAACAGACTTCTCATTATTTTGTTTACTAGCTGGGACTGTGAATTTCCCTTAAATATCACTCAAACTGTGAGTCAATTTGCACTATTAAATGTAAATTATTCAGTTGCAAGGAATTTGAAAATCAATTCAATCAACAGCATGAAGCATTGAAGAGTAAGTGCAAGTGAACCAGATCAATAAAAACAAAACTTTATTATCCTTCAGGCAGATATGTGCACCCAACAACACAAAAGCATTTATACTGAAGCAGTAATAAATTGCTTGAAATGGGGAATTCAGGCAACAGTGTAATGTGTTGCTTTGAAGACTTATACTGTTGATAATGTTTAAATTCATTGAGGCAATATTCAGTTACTTAATCCTCCCTCATATGACGCATCTGATTGACATGTCCCCAGTGACCCATGGGTATACAGCAGAAAGCTCTGATTATACTTCTGCACAACATGGTATCCGTTTTTTTTCCAAGTGAAAGGTGTTTTATTGCCAGTGGCACTGACATGTTGACATCAGGTAATTTTGATTAGATAAGCAGACTAAATAGCTTACATACACAAGTCAGTTAGAAGCATAATCCCCACAGCAACTCTTCCAATGGGCCATTCCCGTTCAGAACCTTAAAGCAATTCAGAGCTTAGAGAGGTGATTCAACTTGGCCTGAGCCAGAATTTTCAATTTATAATAAAAGTAACTATTCAAAGTAGCTGCTTTAACAAGCAGCTTAGTGCCAAAAATGGCCAACAACTATGGATATTTCTATTCGAACACGCTACAACCTACATAAACAAGGCTGTATTTACTTATTTATTGACCTCCATGGTATCAAGGAGTTCAAAATCCATGCCTATCTGGCTGATTAGAGAACCCATGCATGTGATAAGCACCGCATTGAACTCTCCCGGGAAGATCAATAACTCCCTAGCAATGACAGGAAACATAGGTTTTGCAATAACATGGCATCCACACACAATCCGCCTAATTCCTGCCCATACCAACCCAAAGCACCTCACCTTATGACCTCCGTAGAAAGCAATTTCCTCAGAATTGGTGACAATCCGGGAGTGAAAGTATCGCAGGCAGGCTTTTCTTTTGGCCTCTTCTGCCACCAACTTGCCAAATTTTGGGGAGCAAGCACGCAGTATCTTACCAGTCACAAATATCACAAAACTACCCAAAATTGGCCCTGAGAAGAGAGAAAATAGTTAACAATAACAAATGAAATTATTGTCGTATACCCAGTTATTGGGGGTTACTTATTGCCACACTATTCACAAAGAGAAATGTTCTGCATGCAATGCTAGATTGTAGACAACAATGGTTTATTTTAATGAGCCCATTCATTTGGAACATAAGGAAAATAGTGTCATTAAAACCATATGGTGAGTGAACTTTACCTGGAATGGCAGCACCTCCCATGTTTCTGGTCATGTGGAACATGGACAATGAGATGAGGATGACATCCAGCAGCGGTTTTGTGATGTGTGAATACAAGTGAGCCACTGATGATGCAAAAGAAGTGATGTCGTCTGTGAGGCAATGGTCCGCATTCTCAATCCTGCCATCCAAGTTGGAGATGCGATAATATGTCTGAAAGGATAGTCAATAAAATACCAATTAACAGTTAGATAGTGTGACCTCATTTTAGACACAAAGGGAAAGACGATACACTTGTTTTAACTATTCATAATTTCACGCCTGCATCATGGGCCTAAAAGCATCAGCTTTATCAGAGTCAATTGAGTCAATCCCTTGTTCAACTCAATTGTGGCCCGGCAACGATCCTTAACTCACACAGCAACAGAGAATAGTCAGATATCACCTACATCAAAAGACCAGTCACATTAAAACTCACTCATCCGGACTTGAAGGTCAGCAGATTAGAGCAGCCAACAAAAAAGAATGATAAAAGTCCCTCATACGCAAAAAAAAACCTGACCTTCTCAGCATGAGCTAACTGGGTAGAGGGAGAGTAAAAGAGGGTACAGTACACTTGTGTTCCACTTATTGTAACAAGTAAAATAAAAATGCACATAAGACGCGGATGTCTGGCACATTGTGCAAGTCAGGTTTTCGCGAAAGTGAAACCTTGTAATTTTATGCTGGTTTCACTACGTGGATACAATTTCCTTCCTGATCGATCTGCTTGACTTGCAACACAAATGTGCTTCCTTTTTTTGTCCCATTTTGCACCCGCTCACTGAAAAATGTATCCTTCTTCATGGTGGTTACAACACTTTGCTTGCAGCAACATGTGAACATGTGGGGTTCTCCAAGAGGCTGGAAAGTCTCAATAAGTTCCTAGTCAGTGCTCAATTCCCACAATTAGTTTTTCAAACTGGGTAAGGTTTGCTCCCTTACACGTGCAAGGAGATTAAATTACGTGAGGATACACTTCCACATCTCTGGTGTGCCTAGAAAATCCTTACTGTTTATGTATTATGTCGATATGTATTAAGTGCCAATTTTGTAAGTTTCCTATTATAGTAAGTATTAAAAGTACACCAAACCTGATTCTGGAAGTAGAGCTTGTAGGCATGCTGCACCAGCCTGGACCTGAAAGCCACTGACAGCTGACTCTCCAGGAAACGAATGAGTGAGTTGACTGCAGTGGCTGGGATGGCCACACCTATCCACTGCAGCAGAAGGACACAAAAAAGCCACACATCGCGCCTGACAATGTATTTGACCATCTTCCCCTCCAAGGAGGCCACGTAAATGGAGAGGAAGGTGCGGGTCACTAGTGTGAAGGTGTGAAGACAAAGAAGTCCTGTTTCCCTGCACCAAACCCGAGGAACCATCACTTGTAGGAGCTTGATCAGCTGGTACAGAAATGCACGGTTCACAGCAGGAGATGATGACAAGGATGAAGATGAACTTCCTGCAAATGCAAAAAAAAACTGTTCACTTAATAATTAATGACAAACACATTTCATTAAATTTTTCAGTATTAGCGAAGATAATGTTTCACTTCTTAAAATCATTTAGGATCCAAAGTTTACCTTGACTTAATGTATGATAGCCAGATTTTAAGTCATGATCCTGCAGTGAACATAATTTACCTTGCACATTAGCTCTTCAGGTTGCTTTTGGGAGACACAATCATGTATGTAAACAACCCTTTAAAATCAACATAATCTCCTGTACATGTAATGAAAAATTCTATCTTGCCACCAGGATGGTACTACAGTATTAATGAAGCAATCAAGGATGCAATATTATTGTTTTGGAATACAATTCTACCAGGGAAATTTTTAACTTCCTACACAAATGGAAAAGCAAAAATTCACTGATCAGGATGGAGACTTCGCACATACAGTAAAACAGTAAAAAAAATTTGAATCTCCATGGGACCGGGAAAAAACTTTGAGTTATAAAAGATTCGAGTTATTTGAATTATTTAAGCCCATAACTTCATAAGAAAGCCTGCCTTTATATCCAGTGACAAAAGGTGTTCAAAACTTAAGAATAACTGTCACTATCACACTTACAATGTTCCTCGTTGTTTTGTTGTAAAGAGCTCTGTTATAGACATTTGCCTACTATTAGATCGACTCTCATTCTTAATAAAGAATTCAATTGTCACAATCGAGTCAAGCACTTCTTTCGGCAGACGGAGATCAGGAAGGCAGGAGGAGCCTTTCTGTACATGTGGCCTACTCTCGACCCTTCGGCTGGGAAAGTAGAACATATTCCGTACTGGCCAACATGAACTTCGACTTAGGGAGACTGAAAATGCATTAATGTCCCATCATAAGGCCCTGCCTGCACTTCCAGTTAGGGAAGTTCATTTCCCATTAATTTACACTGTGACCAACCAAGCTCATAATTTTCTTCGACTTAGGGAAGTTCGACTTATAGTAGTTTTACTGTAAGTTACTAAAAAGAATGTAGATTTGACTGATCAGCGACACATTGTAATTGTTGTGCAACAATTCATTTCCATCCTAGATTATTGTATGCTCATTACTTTTGGTACAGCTTGTGCATGTGAAACATATTGGGGAGGTCATGACCTTGATCTGCACTTGTAGGGTTTAGGGTTCAATGCCCAGATTTTCCATCTGATAATAGTTTAAGTGGCAGACAGACATATCCTGAGAGCTTTCTCAGGATTGTCTTGCTTCCTCGAAAATCACAAAATTCCACCACAACTAGGATTAACCTTTGTGGATGCAGAAGTTCTCATGAGATATTACACATCAACTTCATGTGCACATAAATTACCAGCATTGTGAAGATGAAAAATCTTACATAGTTGCCACGTAATTAGGGGCTGCATTCTAATTGCAAATGCAATGTGTAACCAAATTCTCTCAGCTGTAAGCTGCTCAGTTCAAGGGCAAAAGTACAAAAATGAAATGTAATGAATTACAAAATATTTTAGGGGCGGCAGACCGTACAACAATTTTCAACTATGAATTTTGTCAACATCATCTTCTTGTAGTTGTTAAGCTTTTTTTATTCGCCCTAACTCAAGTTCTGCTGTAGGTAGAGCTTCCAAATTTTGAACACAGATCCTCACCATTGTGAAGTGCATTCCCACCATTTACAGCTAAACTCAATTCCTCTTCAAACCACCACAAAAAATTAAAACCCGCTACAAAATACGTTTCTATTTTTTTGCTCAATAACTATTCGGAATTTGGTTTCTTCATCGAAGGGCCGAATGCACAGCAGGATGGTGCAGATCTACGTTCAAAACCTCACAGTTCCACCTGCTGCAGGATTTAAGTTATGATTTTTTTCACCAAATTTTTTTCCATCAAATACTTCATTTGTTCATGATTCCATCACCAAGCAATGTCAATTCCTATTTACACCTCGCCATATTGTTAGCAAAATGTTACCCCGCTGCTCTGGGGTGAACGGATTGTACTTATTACAGTTGAATCCGGATATAACTACAGACTTTTGGTTATAAAGGCCGGTCCAGGCATGCTTCCATAAGGCCCTGTGCATTTTACTCCTGATTAATGGACTCATTTTCACCTCACCACGGGTACAGTATAACACACCATTTCTTGGCCTCGGTAGGAAAATTGAGTTTTCCAGGTATAAAATTTGCACAAAGGAGAAGCAGAAGAAAATTTCGGATATTTTGGTCCTTCATAATTTTCGGGTGAGATAATATTACATTTTTGACAGATTTCATTAATCGGTATGTATAATCTAGTAGTGCATGTTGCAGCCACATTCAAAGAAGAAATCTCTGTTTTCATTACGTGACGATTTGGCTATAACAGACCTCAGTTATAACAGACTTTTTCCAAGGTCTCTTGAAGTGTGTTTTATCTGGATTCAACTGTACTATTAACTCCTTTGCTACCTGCTATATCACCATTGCCATTGCCAGGTATTACTGGCCAACTGATTTAATTAAGAAATTATGCTACAGAATATGCGGAATATCTACCTTGGGAAACGTGTCAGACGAATTTGTTGAAATCATTGCATTTCGCGAAAATTGAGTAAGTTTGGGAGTTCTCAGATGTGACGGAGGCAAGCCGCAGATAAGTATTGATTTAATTCTTGCAAAATACCACGATTTCAGCAAATTCGTCTGGTACAGTTCTCAATGTATATATTCCGTATATTTTGAACTTCCCTGGGTGGATTAGTCTAGCAGAAATTTCCACCAGAGACGAAGACAGAGATGGCCCAACTCTGCACGAGACGAAGGGGGGAACCCCGGGCTGGGATCGAACCCGGGACCTTAACATCCGTGGGCGCGTGCGTTACCGCAGCACCACTCCGCCTCCCCTTGATCCACATTATAATGCAAGGACCACCTATATTCATATTGATATGTCTAATCACTCTAGCCACTGACTAAGAATTCAGCAATTTAAATACTGGTGCAACTCAAACGCTTTGAGTAATAACTGAAGCTTTAGCATCGATCTGACAATATGAAATTAAGTCAGGCCCATTTACATGAGATTGCTGGTATAGAAAAGCAATCAGCATGGACATTGGCCCACTGCAAGCAACATATGGTGGCATCATCTCTCTAATGATTCGCAAGCTGAGCACATGTGTAGCTAGCAGCAGCCTGGCATAAATGGGCCCTCAGACTCATTCCTAAGCTGTAAGGCAGGTTCCACTTCATCACACTGCCACACATTTCGTGACCTTGAATCAGAATCACTTTGATCAAGAAATCAACTGTGAAGATGATGCTGATGACAATCAAAATATCTCAGATAAAATCGCTGACTAACACAATAGCTATAAAACATCAGGGGTAGTGCGTATGTTCTTCCCCTGATGCAGTCCATTCAGCAATTCCCTTTGCAATAATAATAAACACTGGATGTCATAAATGAATATATTTTCTGAATAAAAAGGAAATATAAATGATTCGATTCTGAACATGTCTGAATATTCTGAGGATGTGCTACTGAACTGACCAATACTAGTCCGGATGTGAATATCGAACTTTCATTTATCAAAAATGCGCTAGGTCTTGCTCCACTTCACCTTGCTACTGAGAAAAAATGCAGAAAGAATTTTCCCTGTACATTGCTGTAACCTGCTAACAAAAGTCACATGCTTACAACACTGCTTACTGGTTTTCACAAAATAATCAATGAGAATATAAAATATTCAACATGACATTGCTGTATTGCAATTCTTATTATAAGGGTGAATAAATCTTCTTCCTTGCATTAACATGAGTTAACCTATATCTCAACACTGTATAAGACAGTATATGTCTGCATAATTATGTCGCAATCAAGGCCCTGTTTATGTGCAGTCATATTCCTACTGCACATAAACAGGGCCTTGATTTCGACACCAGGAAATAATAAGAACTGCATAAAGGCCTTACTAAAGAATGCAAGAGATATATAGTTTATTACCAATCATCAATCATACTTCAAATTGCTCAAAATGTAAGTAATGAGAGTAATATTCAATGCAATGCCACTTCTATTTTACGAGTAAACTCAAATCTTTCAAGAGCACAGTTAGATTAGTTTACATTATTCTCCAGCATAACCATCACACGTGATTGATATGAAGGAACCGATAGTCCTGCTTGGACAATAGCATGGGAATAATAACTGATATTATCTTAGTTGTCAATCTGTGGGACCATTGTGACTATCATGCAACATTCAGCTAATAAACATTTACAAGCTCTCTCTGCTGCATCAACTGAGGAAGTTCAAATATTTTTTTACATGCCAGTGGATTATTATTCATTATTAGAATTATCAATATCATCGTCATCTTTTTAATTATGAATAGTCCAGTCAAATTGTTGATGGACCTAGAACAAACTGCAACAGAAATGGTGTCAACTGATACTAAGCAAAAAATGGCGCTGAAAACGATGGGACACAGTCTGCGACTGTCCGGTCGCCCCAAAAGCCGCCATCTTGAAAAAATGGCGGCCTAATAGGATATGTTGGACAAACACATTTTTTATCACGGAAACGACTCGGTTTTAATGGAAAGTGAACCGGACATAAATGAAACGGCATAGAATGTACCCCCGCGAGCATAAAGATGGAGACGGCAGGTCCTTTTTTGACCTTTCTTTATCCAGCTCATTTTAATGAACTCTTTTTGGACCGAGTTAGTTGCTTCAGGTTCGTGTATGTACAGTATGACAGTATATTTGATACCAGCATAATAGCTGATATAGGCAGAGCAGCCTGCCGAAGGTGAGGGCCTGCCGTCTCCATCTTTATGCTCGCGGGTGTACTTCAAGACGACACTTTCATCTTCTCTGTAGAGTGCATAGTGTTGAATCTAGACAATTGTTTATGTATTCTCAAGTATTGCATTTGCCATCTTATGGCAAACTGAGTCTTTCATGGTGAATTGGGATAAAA
>KZ538969.1:3117-38158 GCA_000934665.2 Catajapyx aquilonaris
GGGGGGGGGCTGTTTTCGATTTGCATGCTCGCAGGACCTTTGTTTTCAAGTGGTGGTGGTAATTAGTAGTTTGGTGTGCGAGTTCGTGCCGTAATGTTATTGAAATAATTTAAACCAATGCAAGGCTGTAATTAACTCTAGAAGCACGCGTTCGCTTTGCCTAAGGAATACAATCGAGTGCCATCTGCATGTATGTGAATCGAATAATGAAATTTTCAGATGCAATCTTCTAGGAGCATAACATTGTCTGATTTTCGATTAGCCTATTTCCAGCTCTGTTAACTAGGAGCAGTATGCAAATTTCAAAAGGCTGCTGCTGCTGCTGCTGTAGTCCAGGGAGGCAAGGCGCGTAGACTGCCTTTTCGTCTTGTCTAGTGGAAAGTGTGCCTTACGTGGCATTTATGCATAATTGTTTAGCTCCACATGGTCAGTGCTGGTTGGCCAAATTGTTAAGTTATTCAAACGGTCAGGAGATATATGAAAAAAATGGCATTGGATGGATTGTCATTGTAACCCCGCCCTTTTGTGATATTTATATTTTAGTCGTACTATAATTATTTAGTAAACCCCTATTCTGGTTGATTAAATTTGCTAATTGATAATTACAAATACAAGCGGAGGGAGATGATAGCCCTTTGATGGTTGGAAAACCGGCCACAAATAAAATATGATACTTGTAACAGGTTTCACGCAAACACATTCAATAGTACTCAGCATTACCACTGGCACACAATGCAGTGCATTTGCATTTTAGGGTTGTAATCCGCGCTACATTTGTTTGATACCGGTATTATTAATTATTGTTTGTATTAAAACAATGCAATTTTAATTGCTCTAGCGATAGGCCAGATTTGTTCCCAAAATTTTTTTTTGCAAGTTCCCATGAAAATGCAGTGAACAATACACCACACCGACCAGCTACTAGTGCAGAAAAAAAAGTTATTTTCTTCTCACCTGACCGCGTAGCAAATGGACTCTTCTCATGCAAGGCTGCAATGTTTCATGGACTCGTAATTTGCGCCTTATGAATACTGACCCGTCTGCGTAGGGCCGTGATTAGCAGGTTGAAGCCCTGAAATGATGCCAATGTCCCCTAGGGCTGGAACTTGTCATTACGCCGACCCCGATATCCGCTATGGATAGTGAATTTCCATCCCCCTTCTCCACTCGTATTCAGCAATTCCCCTGCAGCAAAAGTGGCGTGTATTGTATATGACATCTCTTTTTTATTGGCCGCTGAAAAATGGATTGTGCCCACCGTTTTTGGAAATGTCGCCCGATGACGTTTACATGCCAATATGAGTAATTTGGCTGAACCGCTAGTTGCAAAAAAAAAACACAGACGCACACACACAAAAACGGAGAAAAGTGTAAAAATTGAGCATGATTTTAGTGTGTGTGAGAAAATTACTTCTGGCTGTCTTCATAATGTTTACAAAGCACGTAATTGCATTAGCTGACCTGTTGTGGTGTTGCGAGGGAAATACACACGGGCCAATTAATCGCGCTTCACAAAGAGGGTTCTCGTCAAGCGATAATTTGAGGACAATTAGGCGTGCAAAAGGCCACAGACCATGAAAAAAAAATTAGTCAGGTCAGACTGTATTGGGGAAAAAAAATATTTCCCCACTATATCTATAGCCCTCTGTTGATTTTTTGACAACACTTTAGCTATGCGTTTTTACAACATTCTTTAATACCTGGCCTGGGAAATGATGCGCAGAGCATGATGCTCTTCCATGCTCTTTTTTATAGCTTTACGGGCACCCATAGTTTCCACAATTTTCAGGCGGCCAATTTAATGGAGCGCCGTTGCATTTTTACGGGGCCTTAATGCGGCCTGATTTCTAGGGGCCTAGTGTCTTTCTTTTTATTCCCACGACCACCAGCCTCCTGTCGGTTGCTGAATCTTGAATGAGATGGCACAAGAGCCTCACTCAGTGTGCATGTTCTCCTCCCTTTTTTTTATTTTATCCAAGGCAGTTCATCCCCCCCCCCCCCCCCCCCCCCCNCGACTTTGGCCCCAGGCTCCCATGATGCCTCTATTTTTCCCTCCGGATAAATTATTCTCGCTCTAAATAATCTCTCGGATGCTAGATTTGGTCCCGTTGTACCTTGTTCGCTTTGGTGCACTGCATTTTAATTTTCATTGACGACCGTCACCGAGAGCAACAATTTGGAGAAGAAAGTTGACTACATTTTTGCTCCGGCTGCTAACCTCGTAAGGCAAGATGAGGTAGAAAATGAACAGGGGCGTAAGGGCAGTTATGAGATGACTAGGGGTGATAATTCCTTCCTGAAACTTAACCATTTTGAGAAAAAAAATGGCGGAGGTTATCACCTTGCATCATCGTTAGCAAACTGGCGCCAAGATTGACACACTCCTGCAGCCCATTTCCATACGGATAATAAAAACTTAATTAGTTACCCGCGCGGAAGAAAATGTTGGCCACAAGTTTCAAGGCGCGACAAGTGCGCTACTTTAATCGTAGAAACCTCGAGTTTCCTTCCGGTGCAGCCTCGTCTTGGGCGTGTAGTGAATAATTTACCTGAAGGGGAAGCCAGGCGACCTTTTGGGACGGAGCAGTAACGCTGTCGTATAGTTAGGGTAGAATGTGGAAGATGGAGGGAACGAAGGACCGCCGGGCGGAAGGTAAAGAGAGGATTACAAGAGAAGAAAGTAAAGCAGCTTACAACTTGCTAGAATTGGGCCCGGTCTAATCCCAGAATCAATTAGGATATATTTATGCCCTAGGCTTCACGACAAGAGCTGCGACTGGGGGATTGACATATAAAAAACAGGGGGTTAAAGCCAACAACACCCGCCTGCTTTGCTTCCTTAGGGAAAAGTGACCGGGTTTAGCGGGTGTGTCTTGAAAAAGGATATTAGGCTGCAGAGAGGGAGTTGCATAATCTGATATCGTAGGCATATAATAGAAACACACCCAAGTACAAAAAAAACTGTTTTGATATGAACTTGTTACATGTTAGTGGATACAGAAAATCCTGGTTTGCTGGCTCATTGTGAATTAAATGGACTTCGTCAGGAAATATAGCAGAAAAAGTGGTATTTCCTGGTGTACATAACTCAAAGCGCCAAATTTGCATTTCAGTTGTATGCCCCAGAGTGACCGGTTTGGTTATTGCACTTTAACTCAATGTCATTTTGCCGGCCTTTCTGAATTACACATTACACAATTGACAGCGATATTTCTTAGGTGAGTAAAGCTGTGAATTTAATGATGCAATGAAAGTCACGAAAATAGTAGAGTGGTCTTGATCTCGCTTCAGATTATTATTCACATACACCAGTTCTGAAGCTAACAGAACATTTAAAATAAAAATACAGATTAAGCGAAGAATTATTGTAGCAAATATTTATGTTCCAATCTATATTTTTAAAATAAAAAAATAAAAAGGAAAGCTACACTAGATCTCGATGATATTTGCAGAAGGATCATTTTTAAAATGTTAAGGCACATAATAGGTTCTTACTTTTACTCACCTCAGAACGGAAGCGAGGGAAATTTTTTGCCGCATTCAGACTCCTCCCGCAACTAGTTAAAAACGTTCAGGAAAACAAGCTGCCATTTTCTGTCAGTCGTTGCGAACATCGGTGGAAAGCAAAAACACGTCAACCGACATTTTCTCTCAAAATGAATGAACTTTCCAAGGCCTATATGTATTGCGAGAGCCTGCCGCAACAGGGTACATTTTTGGAGAACAACTGCTCCTACAGAATAATTGTAATGTACAGTACATTCGAATACGCTATAACTTATTGGTAACTTACAGTAAGCCTATAAGGCATCAATTTGGAAATTATTCAGTAAACTATAAGTTTGGTCATTGAGCGCTTTTAACTCTGAGATGAAAGAATATGCGACAGCTTCAAGATCATAGTTTTTGGAATCAACTGCCCGCGATATCTTCTTACAGTGGACAACAGCCGCCTCTGTGAGTTAATTCCGAAAGGATGAGACTGTTAGCTGGATAAATATGAATAATTTAACCAACGTAGATAAAATAGTTCACAAGCGCTGCAGCACAAAGGTCCTGACATCATCCCGAGATCTGTTTGAGTTTGAGGATGGGAAATACGTCTATACTTAAACCCGCCGATTCTGTGTAATACTCCAGCATGACCTTTTGACAAAAATGACTACGATGCTTTTTATCTTTTATACCCATATGTCAAAACCATATTCAACTACATACGACAAAGATAGCATCAAATTGAAAGGAGTACCTTTCATGCATAATTTCAATGAAATCCATGTGAGTCAAGTGTATCATACCAGATAAAAGAGGTTGTAGGCTACTTCTTTCCTGCTTCGGCCATCGCACATTATGTTGGCTAGGTGATACTATAGGAAAGGCACACTGATGAATACCAAACTCAATAAAAATTCCGCCGAGCCTGTAAACTGATGCCGGACATATCACGAGCCATCAGTGTCCAAAATTGGACGGTGAAAACAGGTTGATCAGGCTCTTCAGCGGAAGCAATCCTGCTAAAGGCCCACCACAATAGTATACCCTGTCATGTCATCGCCAGGCACCGCCAAACAACGAGGTCCATCACTGAGAGGGCATCATCAACAGGTACACAGAGCCTCTGGGAGACTTGATACAAAACAGCGCGGTCGGGCCATTCTCGTCAAACCGCGCCATAATGTGGCAGGGTCAAGAGGAAAATATAATTCTCGTGGACCAGAGGATGACCAGGGGCTAGCTGGACAACAGAATGGTCTCAGCATGAGATAAGTGGTGTGCACGTCCATCTGCTGCTTGTCCGGAGAGGTTAGCCGAATGTCATGATAAATATTTTGTCCATTGTGGACACTGATCGTGTTTGTACCATCAAGTCAATGTGTGGAAACATCCATTTTCTTTTGCTTCATGACATATAGATATCGTACATTCCACACAGGGTCTTTGGAAGTTATTAAAACTACAGTAATGATGTAATTTAACATTTCCCATTGGCCAGGCTAAACATTATCAGAACAGTTAAACTTATATGAGGCAGGGCTTGTAAAACGCAAATATTCTGGCATTAATTTCGCCGGATAACTGTTGTAAATTGATTACGTCAATATTTAATGCAGTCAGATCCAAACTATGGCAAGCGTTGTAATTGTTTTGCTATAACCTATGCATATATTTATTTTATCGCCTATTTATATCGATGCATGATTGACCGTAATGCAACCACCAGAATGGAATATTGGCACATTGATGTGCATATGACAAGTATGCATTCTGAAACTGGCTTATACTGGTTTGCATTGTGGCTAACCTAAAAGGCTATCACCAACTACAGTGCAGGATCGTGCAGCATAAAATAATAAAAATGGCAATGTTTTAAAAGTCGAATCGTTACAGCGCTCTAAGCAAAGTTATTTTTATATCCAATTTTACGTTTGTAAACTCTTGAAAAGTGAAATTATGAATAATGTAGGCTAACAGTGAAGTTAGCGTGGTGTATTTGCGTGCATGTTAATTGCGAAAGTAATGGTTGGGTACAGATTAAGCTCAATTACAGAGACTGTCCATGTTATTAGGACTACCTGTAAATGTAGCAAATTCTAGATGTTTTTGTAATTGGACCATCATGCAGGAGGGACCTGAAGCAACAAACTGACATTGGAAACCTCCTCGGAGTCAGGCCATAAACCGGAGACCATCTGACGGACAGAAGCATAAAATTCGACCTATGTCCATGTACCCGTTCCTCGTAACACAAATTGTAACTTACCTTTGTTGCGAGACATTCCGAATCACGAGGAGACTCACAACAGCACATTGGGAGGGAACTGTGACTAAACTGGTTGATTCAAAAATTGCCAAAAAAAAACCCTGACAACAACAGAAATGTAGAGAGGGCACACAGCGTTAGGATCACTCAAGTATACACTTAGCAACTTTCTCATAATAAATGCTCCTACAGTACTAAAAATACATGTACATATGCCACATTATTATGTCGTGGCTTTTCAGATGATCTCGAGTTGCCGACATGACTCCCAATAAGATAGCTTAAATGTCAACTTGTTGTTTCGGGCTCCCATGAAAAATGATGGATGTACAATATTTTAGAAATGGTAATTTTAATAATATGGGCAGCCTCTGTAGAAGCTGGACGAAAATAACGTTGTGGCTTGGTCACAAAAGTACAAAAGCACCTTTGGCAGAATCAAATATGGGAGAAAACCTATGCTACTTTGAAATACCCAACCATAATCTTGTCAGATGATCAGAAAATATTTTTTATAAGCTCGCATCATGATTTTTAACTGTCTTTAAGCTCATTTCTAAATGTCACTTAAAGTTACTCTTTCCCCCAGCAGTATGTGATAAGGCAACCATGTACTCTATATACCGTACAGTGCACCGCATAATTGTTAACGTTCCAACGACCCTTAAATATTTCTTTCCCCCTTGAAATAACCAGAATTTAAATATTAAGATTACAGTATGCATATGCATATGGTCTGCATCGCAGTTACATGGCAGATAATTTATTTAAACCACTGTGCAAAAGTATGGATTGAGTGTAAAACCTGGAAGAGGCTACACAGGTTTGTGCTGCAAAAAAATAATGCTGTTCGTGCAACCATACTGGAGTCGCCTGTCGTATCTGAGGCATGAGCTGCTGGTTAACCCTCAAGCATACCAGTCCTTAATGATGTGTTCTCACAGGGTGTAAGATTAGGTCAATTTCAAGGGAAAACAGGATGAAAAATGAGGTCTGAAATACGTACGTTCACATGCACACCTTCCACACGATAGCTGGTGATGCGTGTCTTGAATCCCGGCACGTATCGAAAGAACTCTTCGTTGTCCTTGTACCACTTGACTGAGTACAGGGTGTCTTTCTCCATGTCGAACTGGCACTCCAAGAAGGCCATCTCGCCTCTTATTTTGTAGTGGGGTACATGGACTCTCATCAGTTTCAGGCACACCACTCCTGCAGGGACAAAAAAGAGTGAAATTATTACATGTATTTAAATATCATAAATCAAGGCGTATAAATAAGGACACATGCATAAGTGTGAATTTTTTAACCACATTTTTTCAAAAGGTGGAAAGTATTATGTATACAGTTTCATTGACAAAGACTGTGTGTGCCTTCAAAAGGATTTTTAGTGTAATTTCACACAAAATAATTCAGTGAGCAAGTTAAAAAGGTGTAGGCCTGAGGCATAATTATAGAAAAGTAGAAAAGGTTTTCATATGCAACAGGCTTTTCAGCAGCTGTTGTGGAGTAGAGTGCGGGTTATAAAAGAAAATAATTACACTTTTGGCAAATTACAGTATCTTGCTACCCGCACCCGGCTTACTGTATATCCTACATGGCACTGTAATTAGTTTTTAAAAGTGCAGCGTATTTTGTGAACTGCGATACCTATAGTAAGTGCGCTATTTTACCGCGATTCTATACGGTAAGAGAACAGTGTAATCCAGGAAATCCCTACACCGTATCATAGTAATAATTATTAATGACGGATCCCAGACAGACAAAATTGTGCCAGTGACTTAAATGAATTATTATGCGCTCATCTAGATTAATGAAATTACCAGTCCATTGCAAAATCGACATCTGGATTTAGTTGGCGATTGAAAATTACCGCGCCATATGGAGTGGAGAGTTGATCCCGGACCACGAGGTATTCATGTACGAAAAAAAGAGTAAAATTAACATTCAGTGGCCAGACTGGTTTCACCTTACGTAACTGTTTAACTTAATTAAGCTGTTACGCAGATTACATAGCCGTATTAACATTTCAGTAGAGGCCTATTTAGCCGAATAATAAATCAGCAAAGGACAAACCTGCTGCATCGTTTATAAAACATTAGGTCGGTTTTATCCTGGCTGATTTTAGTCACGATGTCCAGACCTGTTTTAATTGTGCAACCGGTCTTGTCAATAGAGTGAAACACCACTGAAAATACATGCGTGCGACCACCTGCAGCGGCCTTTGTGTAATCAAGTCTTCATTAGGACCATTTCCAGAATCTCCTGATGCGATGTAGCAACGTCGGTCCTAGAGTCGTGTAAAATTCAATCCCGTTTGTCAGGTGGCATACGAGACCCTTCACTGCCTTTCCCCACGACGCCCGGGACCAAAACTAGATCCATTTCGTCTCAGTGATATAGTCTCTTGAATTTTAAACATCTTTAGCGGGCACTGCGCCAGTTTCATATATTAAACACCGGTTTTCTGCAGGGACGACACAAGGCAGGCGACACAGTACCAAGCGAAGCCTCAGTAACTACATTTCCCGCCAAAATGAGTTACGCCGCCGGCCACGAAGAGCAGAATCCGGAGTACCTGCCGGCATTTTTGGTGTATCCGACTGAGATATGAGCCTTCGGAGACAGTAATTACATGTCTTACGGGAGGAGATATAGGAATGGGTAATAATATCCAACCCCTACTTTCGTACGTCTCGCCTTTTGACTTTTGGCCTGGTTTCACCCCCTGCTATATGCATATATAGGGAATTCCAATCATGCGACACTCGCACTTTGGCAAATTCCAGCAGCAAAATCAATCGGTTCGAATTTTTGCAAAGTGTATCATCACTGACGAGTCGCTAACCTTCGGCACAGATCTACAGTTGCCAAAAAATGCCGCGTTGGGCCGTAAACCTTTTTATTGTCAGAGGCCGCCAAAGGGAGCAAAACGGATGGGGAAAGATTTTTTTTTTAACCTCCCTGGTTCCCTCGACTTCATCCTTTCCCTTGTAATATAAACGCTTCCCCAGAGGAGGCGCATTTTCAGGTTGGCTAAACCTCCTGTGAAGCCGTAACCGCGTGAGGAAACGAGGTCGGGACGCCTATACTTTTTGGCGGCTGGTATACGAATCCATCGTGGTAGATGGTGGCACATCAACACCTACTGAAGAAAACAACAACAAATTCCCTTAAAAATAAGGCGCTGAACCCATATTTTCATTATTGCAATTTTTGATAAAAGATGTCCAAAATAGAATTCAAAACCATTGGATGATTTCTCCCAGTCAATAATGATAAAGTGTCTATGACTAGGGTTGGAGGAAGCTAGTGGAAAATGGGTCGAATTGACTGGAATGGTTGAGGGTTATCGCAACTTTGTGTACACCTGCCTCATTTAGTAAATGGAGTTGCAATGCTTGCTTGCACTCTCACTCTCTCTATTCACGCAATACTGGTTCAACAGTTTAGTGTGGTCAGTGGTGGTAGCCCTAGCAAGGCTGCAAGCCCCTGTGATTTGCGATTCTTCGCCTGCTGGCTTCTCTCTTCCCCACGGCCATTGCCACATCGATTTTTTTGTAACCCCCCCCCCCCCCCTCACCCTATACCCACTTTATAGCGAATCCCTCTCTCGAATCTTCAGTTTCACCTGCTCGGTTTGGTTGCAGGTCGAGCTCAGGTAGAAAGTCAATGTTTGCCTGTCGTCGAATCGACTTCTGACAGAATGTTGGACGGGGGAGAAAATATTGACGGTAAAATTCTGTTTAGTGTTTTGAGGTATAAGGCGAAGGAGAAGAATCGATAGTAGCGGATGTTATCGGAAATCTTCATTGAATGAATAATACACAAAAGCAATTTAGCGCGCAATCGTATTGCTTTTCAAACACAAGTATGAATAAATTACTGGCATGGAATAAAGAAATTTGATCACGAACCTTTCGTTTTGCTTCCGCAAGCGCAATATTGGCAGCGTCATGGTGCTTACTGCACACGGGTTTAATATTTTACAGGCTGTTTTGACAGCCAGTCTCCGAGGACGGAGACCTCTTGCGTAATGCAAGTGAAGCCATGCACGAATGCAAAACAGCCATTGCATTTATCAACTTGTGACAAGGTTTAATACAGCTGCAGTAGATTGTTCGTAAAACTTGGTTCCTACTTGAGAGATGTTAGCAACCTTTCACATCGTTGTCAAAAGTTTGTCAGTGTCGATCTTCATTTGTATGAAATGCCTTCATTAATTTATATTATCAGAAAGTTGACTTCTTTGACAGCTTTCCTCGAATTGGAAGGGAGTAGAAACGCAGGATGAGAAAAATGCATTTCAGGAAGATGTAGGGTGTTTCTAAATAGAGTGTGTTACAATAATATTATTCGAGCGTTTCTAATGATGCGAGATTTTTTGGTGATAAGATAATTCTTAATTAAGGTGAGATGGGACAAGACAGGCGCAGACGTTTTGTCCGGGACAAGTCCGAACGCCCCCCATATCGATAGCCAATGGCAGTAGGCGACATAATATAATTATACGGATAAAAGGTTCAACCGATACATGTTTTCCTCCCGACTGCTATTGAAATCATAATACAGTACATGTGCACAACCGATAAAGTTTCACATCAGTTATACACGACCCAATAATCGTAGTCAGCAGCGAAATGTTTAGCAGGTCTCCAGCTCTCCACGTCATGATTCCTACCTTTCCTATACGTATATGTAACAAAAACATGTCATAACTTACCTATTTGATATCTGTCGGCCATTTTTAAATAGGAGATACGTGTATTCATACGAGCTGGAATTTCCCTGTGTTCAAACTTGGTCCACTTCATCTTTAATATAAGTCAATTATTTTTTATTAGAGATGTTACTTTTACATGTTTTCAAACATTAGCCTACTGGGTAGAATATTACGTTGAATAAAAGCATCCCACTTGATACGCGATAAGTTGTACAAGTGATAAACGTTTTGCTTGTCATTGGCAAGCACTTGTTATTTACGTTTCATAACTAACCTTTCGTGGCAAGTGACAAGTGAGAATTACACGAAGCCTTGAAGGCGAAGACTCACACTTGAGATCTAATTGTGGTCAGCACGTGTTTCAAATAGGACATGCCACCGATGTCAAACCACCCTGAATCATCCAACCAAATCATACGAAACTAAGGCCAGATTGCAGTTATTTGGAGAATTGTTACTAGCCTATAATAATTGAACCATGGAAAACAAAACCGAGCTATCTCCAGTGAGGGAAAAAGGACTTGTGCACTTCTTGCACTGACCCATGGGAAAGCGGACCATCACACATGCGTGGAATTTTCCGGGCAGTTGCAGCCGGAGATTCAACACCCATCCACGTTGAAACGATACTTGTCGGACATGTAGGTATTGCACAGCACACGTTTGTAGTGACCCCCTCCCCACGAAGCCTTCTTGGAGTTGTTTCGGTTTTCTCTTCCAAGAGAGTGTGGAATACAAAAGTAAGCTAACTCCAATGGATTTAATCCATTGGAGGGCACAAGTCCTTTTCCCTCACTGGAGTTAGCACGGTTTTGTTTTACATGGTCTAATTATATAAAATTACATGCATTAGGCCTTACTTTGTATAAATATATGCGACTTGAACAAGCACCTTACTAATCAATTCGTGTTTCATATTACCGCACAAAATTAGTACTAATAACGACTAGCAAATATGACAAGTAAGTGGGCCATTTTACAAGTGGTTTGTTTCATGAAGTAGGACAAATTACGAGTGTCCGACAAATTACTCATCAAATGTAGGGAAAATTGGATAGCTGAGGCGAGCACGGTTCATTCAGCGATTAGTTCTCATATACAAGTGTTGGGAGGGGTTCAACTCTGTCTGCAGCTGGGCCCATGGTAGCCATATTCTCAAGTATCTAGTCTCCAGTTTCCGAAAGAAAATATAGAACATTCCTCCCCAAAGAATGGGCCCTGATGCTTCCAACAATGTCTTTTATAGGCAAATGGCATAGGAATAAAGTTATGTAATGAGGGTAGGCCTACTACAATTGCGTTGCTGGCCATCATTGGTCATTGTATTTTGTAACACCACAACACTTTGCCATCTGAAAATTTTTTATCTCTATCCCACGAAGTCGGGTTTGGAGGAGGGGACATGGTGTGATCGATTTGGCATGGATTGACCCATAGCGCCAGTGCAGGACGCCATCTGCTTTTGCCTTCATCGGTTTTGTCAGTGACCAATCAAAAATCCACTAGAGAGAATATAGCCTAAAGTTTGTTTTTCTCCATATTATAAGCATTTATTTTTGCACAGTTAATCTTAAGCATTATTATCTGTTATATTAGGCTGCGCGGACTATCATTTTTAGCACCTGACAAAAATGGGTTCTGTCACTAACAGATAGATGCCAATTTCTCAAATGTGCCATCTCAAATCCGCAATTCAAAGCTTGCATGGAGATTAAATTCGGCCTAATATGAGCTGCTATTTTAATTAACCTCAAAAATAATTCTTCAAACGACTTAAAACTGAGAACCTCGGTGCCAAAAATATTTAATCGCTATGGACACTTCCCCTGCAACGCACTGTACTGTATAATGTGGCAAGGTGATTGCCACGTGGTATTTGATGGTGGATTAAATGCATTAGCCATGCGGAGATATACGTTATCTTCGCCCAACATACGCAACCGACTGCACACGTTGGTGAAAGGATTACGTTAGCAATCGATCGGCCCGAGCCACACGGCAATTAAAACCTAGTTCCGATCCTTTGTAGCCACCTTGTATAGCTGTACGAATCGTACAGGCCAGGGGAAAGTGGAGAAGACTAGAGCGTTTTCTCCCACAAACGGAATGGTCTAGTGTGTGACCTCCCAATGCCCCCTCAACCCCTACCCCCTATTTTGCGCGGAGTTGCGGCTTTTCTGGCCTCGTTTATGGTTAACGTCCGACATACCCACCCGAGGGAACGCACCTGTACCTCCGTTCCCAACGCACCAACCTTTCCTTTGTCTTTGGCATTGCAACTGAAAACTGACTGTAACATTCGCCAACCACAAACTACACAAATATTAAACAGTTGTAAGTACAGTATATGCAGCCACTTATAATAATAATAATAATAATAATAATAATAATAATAATAATAATAATAATAATAATAATAATAATAATAATAATGAGGAAGGTCGGGTGATGGCTGCAAGCTATTTCTGTACAAGTCCTCGGAAAAGACAAATTGGGGACGAGAAGAGAGTAAGGACAAAGTTTGGTGATTTAGTGCATGACAGTCAGATGTAAAGTCTAGTAGGACAAGGAAACCGCGCGAGTTTCTTGTAATTTCTGCGAGTGAGAGACTTCTTTTTATCACGGAAAGAAGTTTAGTTTTGGCCGAACGGGACGGGCCTTGCCAACTCAAATGCCCCCTTTATTTCACAGATTTAAAAAGTTTCTTCGGTACCAAACTTCGAAAACTTCATGACAACGTGTTTGGCAAGTTGACGCGTAATATTGTGCAGAGTTTGCAAGGTCGACATGTAGTATTACCTCGAATTGCAGCCTTGTTCTATCCCTATACCTCAGAGAGGATTAGGCTGTATTTATGGGAATTAGTTCTGCTAACTCTAATTAGTTTGGAGAGAAATAATAACTTAAGATTTGTAATTAACGAATGTGCACCGCTTCTTGCAATTTACACCACAAAGGTGAGCGGCTAAAACAAACACCATCTCTTGTGTTTGAGAGAGAACACGACGCTCTGTACTCTTTGTAAGCTGACACCAAGAAATTACGCTACTTTGCGAAGAGTTTGCACGCATAATCATGTCGTTTATATAAATTCACCATCCTTTTGCAGCACGTCGAGTGGGTAAGACGCTGGAGAAACAACTTGTTACGCGTGGAATGGCACGAATTTTGTTGTGAGCTGGAAGGAAAACCCTACATTCTATGATGTCTAGTAATGTCAACCCATAATGCAAAGAGGATTACGTCAGGATTTATTTTGATAAATGGCTGGGGACGCTTCCGGGCAACACGGAACTTGTTTGGATGTTATTCTTTTCCACTAAGGAGGAGTGTTGGTAATTTAATTTGGAGAATAATTTACTGCTGTCATGGCATCAACTTCATCACATTTTGTCATTCTCACTAAACCCCAATTAGCTACTGCACGTAGATTAGCAAGATGATATGAAGGCTTATACGTTATTTCTTAATAATAGTAATAATATGCAGGGATTTTATTTTTACAGTTGAACAAATCGGAAAATGCAACATGTAAGTTCCGAGAAAAACTAATTAAATCGATATCTATTAGTAGTTGGGAAACGACTCTAATGGCCACACGAAGCTCCAATAGCTCCAGTGAAACTATGCAGTTCCAACTTGATTTGCATTTTGACCATGGCCCTTCTTGCCCCTCCCCATACACCAAAGACGCACAGTCCTTCATCCTACTAATCCAGGTCCAAAGTGCAAAATTGATCGTGTGTAGTGGAAAGTAAATGCATTTCCTGGCAGAGCGAAAATTACGTCTGGCACAACTCTCTCTCCCTCTCGCCAAGTGCAGCCAATAGATAAGTCTATAGAGAGCCAATCCTAAGCTCATTTACTATCCCCCGACATTGCTGCGGGCCTCCGGAAGGAATCTGGCGCGTCAGAATTTTGCAAATGAACCGTCTGAAGTGCGAAGCTGCCAAATATTCCTCCTCGACCCGGGCTTGACGAATTAAGGGGGTGCACGAAATAACCAGCGGGGAATTCCCTTACCGGAAGCCACCAAGCCGCTTCCTAAGACAAATTATTCACCTTCTTCTTCTTCTTTTTTTTTCTACCGCCAGGGCCCGTCAGAATTTAAGAGCAATAAAATTGCCATCACGTAGCGTAAGCGGCGCCTTCCACCGAGAAAGGCCCTTTCCCCACCCTCCTTTTCCCCCACCCACTAACCCCTTCTTGGTATGCCCATCCGGACCCTAGTCACAACTCTCCATTTGCATGCAGTCAAACTCGGGGAAATGAATTTTCTCTGATTGCCCCAAAAAAGTTCGCCAGCACGGAATAAGCACCGCGAACTGCAGCTGACTGGCAATCTATATAAAAAAGGAATCGGATTATCCCTTTTCATCCACAGATATAACTCGATGTATTACGACTCGGTTAGGAGAAGAAGTGAAAAAAAAGAGAGGCTGCGGTGATGATTTTTGTATACATTTTTTGGAGGAAGGCTAAAGCTGGGTTTTTGGAAGTCTACGTGGCTATACTGCTAATAATGAAGGAAGAAAAAAAAATAGGTTCGCGCCTTGAGCAAAGAAGCAGGACCCATTTGCATATTTCCGCCTAGGTGGAAGTTATACCAAATGAGTCAAGTTGAAAGGGGGTGCGCGGAAGAAATTAGTCTCATTTACTTCGGGGGCCAAGGAGCCGCAATTCAGGAGTTGATAAAAGCAGGAGTGCGAATCTTTGTCAGCGAATTGAATCGCTTTTGGATGTACGGTGCCTTGCAATACCCGAGAAAGGAAAAATATATATATATCTGCATATTGATTGCAGCTCGGTGATCCAATTATGACCGCCATTTCAACGCAATATACCTGGGACGATCAACTTATCATGTCTTAAACAAAACTTCTTGGTAATCAAAACTTTGGCAAAACCAGCCCCCCGAACTCGGCCTAAATAACTCCACTAAATCATCGCGCTTGGCTGTGCGAATAATTCCATAAAGTTTCCCGATTAACTGTAGCAACAGTCGGAGTAAACTAAGCACAACTCACGCTAAATGCGCCATTACCAACTGATATTTGCATTTCCTAACTAGATGTAAACGCAGGTGACCCGGATCGAGATCCGCGAAAAAATAATAGAGAGGGAATAACGAGGTGCTTCTGCATAATCTATTATGGAGCCATTGAGCAAACTGTCACACAGCCATACATGGTTGTGGGATGAGTTAATGATGTCACATTCTTCAAGAAGCGACAATGTATCATCACAGAAACTCCGACATGTCTTGTGGGCATGTGGAGTTGAAATTGGGTCAAAAAAGTGTTGGGTACCAATAAGAAATGTAGCAAAAACTGATACTGTATACGTTATCAGAGAAAAGTTTTTTTTCCTGAACATTTCTCATTTTCTTCAGAGAGTAGTTTTTGATGATCATCTCCTCATTTTTACAAGTTCCGAATTGGCAATTTTCTGAGTTTGAACAGTTTGAAAGAGCGTAATTCATGTACTGGGCTAGGAAGAAAAAGCAAATAGTTTCATTACTTCGAAACAGAGACATTTTTATGGGCCTACTCCATCAATACAAGGCAGACAACCATGTATTATAATGTCCAGTTTTGGGTCCAATTGCCCATAACTATGTTAACCTAAGATCAACAATGGTAGTCCTAGTAGCGTGCTTGGCAGTGGTGTTAAAAGTTTGGTTTCTCCCATTTGTTTCGCGAGTTAATATCGTGGAATAATAATCGAAGGGCGTTTTGATGTCGAATTTTCCAGGCAAAACTTCTTTTTTTTTACCCTTACAATTTATATCGTCAGTCCTTGCAACCGCTTTGTTCGCCTCAGCTAATGGGAAAGCTGGAGTAGTTTTGTATCGATTTTTTTCTTCCGTATATTGGAAACATTGGTACCATCAGGACAAGGGCCATAAGTTAAAACGACTGGTCTCGTTCTTTTTTTTTATCACCCTATGATTTCAAAAGCGAGTTTGTGTCACATCACGTAAAAAAGTATGGGGTATTTTATAGTGACATACTACACTCCAAAAAGTATTCATGTGTCCATAACTTCAACTCGACAATGACACTGTTAATGTTCCTCAATTAATCAGCCTTATCGCCAAACCGAAAATTAATAGCTAGAATCTTGACCATCGTTAGCTATATCAGTTAGAAGTTGCTTCAAATTAGGCCTATTTTTGGGTGCACATACAGTATCATAATGCTTCATAAAGTTTGCAGTACACTCCCAGTTCAGCACTTGTTTACAAAAAAATGCATTAGACGTCAAAATGTGTTTGAAATATTTGGTTTGCCCCCACATCAATGTCATACACTGGCGAGCCTTGAAAGCCTGGCATCGAGGCAAATTATGAATGTGCGCCGATGCAATTTTCACGTATTCGTCACAAATTGATCCCTGCTTTTCCCATTAGTTCAACCCAGTTACATCCGGCACATGCTGGTGATATTTTCAAGCAGCAGCTGTCGGGAGCCCCCCGAATCAATTCGGTGTTGCATTTTCTCGTTTCCCACATGCCGGCAGGTATACGTTTCTCTGTTAAGGAACGACAGCGGAGGCGCTAATGGTATGCAAACAGATGAGGCCCGTGAAAAAAAAAAGCAAAAAAAGGGAAACTAATCTCCCTTTTCGCATGAAATTTCTCTATACCTTCTGCCATACAGATCATACACGGTGCAACATCTCCATTCCCTGCCTGCCTGATGTAATGACATGTATGCGCATCGAATCTAATTAGCCGCACATTGAATGTCAGTCCGTCATATTTTTTTTTGGCCTCTGATGCATTAGCGAGTTGTGACCAGACAAGCTTCTGATTGTGTTCGATTTACTCAAGTGACGTAACTATATGGGTGGGAAATGGACGGTCGATGTGGGTGATCAGAGTGAACTTTTCCCACCAGCAGATAGTGTACTTAAGTGTTTAAAAACATTGATCGACAGTGCTCTTGCCATACCCCCTTTATATACAAAATCCTACTCTTTACTTTGGTTGGAAATTTTGCGTGTGAACCGCCCATTTCGGGCGTGGTCGATGACGGAATATGTGTCCTACCGAATTTTCGGCCTTTGCCAAACCAAATTTTCGTGCTTCCTGCCTTGGGTCGGAGAGGTAAGGGGGGGCCTACAGCATAGCCAAAAAGGCGACCCTCCGCATCTACCATTCCATTCAGGCCGCCCCTGGTTGATTTTTAAAGAAGTGCCCCCCGTCCCTAGAATTGTGCGTGGAATAGCCTATTTCACAAATGGAAAGAAAAAAAGGGAGAGAGAGAGAGAGAGGGAGAGAGAGAGAGGTGGGAGATGGAGACCATTGGGGATAGTTGGTGAGAGGCCAGAAGGTAAATTTGGGAGGGGTGAGACTGCACGTAGGCAATTACTTTGGTGGAAACCCATCGAGTCAAAGGGATTTTTTTAAGCGTGGGAGGGGGGGTCGATTGTACACTATTACATTTCTCATTTACAGATGTGCCGGTCGTTTTTGCCGGAAATACGGTACTATCAACGTGGCAGAGAGGAGGAAACTTCTGAGGGCCCAATTCCGGAAATGCTCTGTATTGTTTCTGGGCTGCTTGAGAAACATGACATCCCCGTGTATAATTAGTTTCCTTTTGTGAGTCAAATTATGGTCAATTATTCGCAAGAGTAAGTTTCGGTTTTGCCTGAATTAACTCGAGTTACTGTAGAAACTACAACGTGCGCTCTTTTATCCGGCTGCAAAAACAACGGGATGCATAGCAAGTGTTATTGCGTCATTACCAAATTGTAATTTTCCAGATATAGGCCAATCCTCATTAATAGTAGTTTAAAGTGGTGCAGAATATATTTTCCGGCGGTGGTAGTGCCATCAAGTCCGGAGCAATAACCATAACTTTAATTTTGCGCTTCACTATAAATATAGAATCACGCTTGTGTAGTCTGAATTAAATATTCAGCCACGTTGAGAGCTTTCTACCTCCCGCAATAAATTTAATCATTCACTTTAATCGAAGAGTTGGCGCGTTGCAAGTGCAGTAAGTCATCATCTGTATCGACCCGCCTGGACGTTTGGAATTAGAGGGGGGGTTCCCAGCAACATGTTGCCGAAATGAGGTGTAGCACCCCCACGCTCCTTTTATACACTCGATATATACAAGATCGAAGCCCAGGCTACCCTTTTAATATTTTAGTCACTTATATTGATGCAGTCAGCACTAGGTCGGCCCCGGGGCAACATATTTCTACCCAGCGTGATAATATACAAACAGAACTTCGATCCTCCTCGACCCTGTATATACATAGAGTGTATATAATGGCGGCAACTTCCAAGGAGCTGTATGGTACCAGTCTACATGTGCACAAACTACACCCAAGACTAATCACGTCGATCTTTTCTCCCTGGGTGGGCGTCTCTGACCGCGTACCATGCGAGCCAGTTTATTGGAAATCTGGCCTCCAGGTTCGACTGCACTGTACAATTCAGAGGCAGTTTAAGGGAGGCCACAACAAGCCCGGTTGCGGTGGTGGACCTGGGGGGTGGGGTGGCCGGAGGAGGTGGGGGGTAGAAAATAAATGCGAATATTGCAAGGTAGCATTGAAAGTGGGAATGGCAGGCATCACGGACAGGGGCGATAACTTTGTTTGAATAGTCACGCAATGCTAGAAAAACCCCTTCATTCGGCCACTTATTGGAGCAGAAAGTGCCACGCACAGAACCCCTGGTGTCTGTTTTATTTACGAAGCTTGTCAAAGAGACGTGTGGAAAAGCGCGCGACACCTGGCCACATAGGTTAAAAGCAAAAAAAAAAAAAAAAATTACGCCACATGGCGCTCAGGTCAGTGTATCACACTGTCCTCTCATTTTAGCCATCAGTGTGGGCAGGCCTAGTTGGCATTAAATAATAATAAAGAGCAAGTACATTCAGTAGCCGGTAGCAACACCCATTTAACTAAGAGTGTATAATAGCTGGTCACACTATTAGCTCTGCAAATATCAAGCCTGTACTAAACTTCCTAATGGGTGTTTAAGTATTGATTGCTGCTCATATCAGCACTGCATTTTCTTGCAGGATGTCGAATACATCGATCGCCATATAATCAATGGACTAGTCGTGTAAGGCAGTTAATATTAATATAAGAACCACGAAACAATGGAGTAATTACTGCGATCATTTCTATTACTTGCTGACTTGTCCTGGGCGATTGGAATATTTTATCCTGGGAGTTAGGGAACTCTCGTAGCAAACAAGGCGAAATGGTGGATCTGAAGAGTCAGGATAAACGCTGCATTGCTACTTCACTTTTGAACGTGACACACAAGATTTATAGTAATCGTTATTCTTTTTTTTTGCCAAATAACAGAGCGCACGTAATATGGACCTGTGTCTAGCAGCTAGGGCAATACAGGAGTTATGGCAAAGCAGTTTTGCGGGCCCTTGCAGATAAATGAGAGCATCCTCCTAGAGTGAGTATGCCCTTGTGTTGAGGAGCAGTCGTAATTGAAAGAGAGGGTGGTTCTACCGAGCGTGACGCAAGTGTGACAGGGGGAGGGGGAGAATGTGAAAAATAGCGTGACGTAATTTATGGACCGCCTTTTACAGCTGAGGTTGTCCGGTTAAATGTAATGTTTCACAAACCTAGCCTCCCTTTGAAATCTGCGCATGTTTTATCTCAAACGGCCTAGAGATACGCGTTCCCCTGCATTTCAGAAAGCAGCAGACATAGTATGGTTAAGAACATCATGATGACTGACAATGCTAAATATAATGGTAACATCGGGAGGTACAGGCTGAGAGAGATTAATGGTATTTCTTGGAAGAATATTGCAAAATGATGTATTAGGGAATCCAGATCCACACCCCGAAGGTCCTCTTAGTATTCATGCAACATTTCAAGCCTACAGACTTTGTAGTCTTGGAATATGCTATGGCGCTGACACACATTGGCCCTGCGGCCGTAGAGTCATTCTGCTTCATTATAGAGATGAAAATGTTGTGAGTTAATGAGGCTGTCAGTTCTTACTGTGCATGGCAAAGAAAAGTTGAAAGTTACTTTCTTGTGCAAAATATATGAGAAATAAATGCGGTGGATATTAGATAATAGGACTAGGCTGTACCGCACTGTAAGGTTTTGTCAAGGCCTTTATTCAAATTCCATGTCACTGCAATGTGTTTTCAGGACATACAAAACCAATTTGACCATTTTGTGTCTGCATGGAACAGGTGCACATATCTACCTAGAATGTCTAGAAATGCATGTAGCCTAACTGAGAAATTATCATGGGTTGAGCGTATGGAAGTCCTTTGTATGTCTCTTTTTCAATACTTCATAAATAATGCGGATCGCTCCTTGAACCTAAACAATTATCGACAGATACAAAGTAATATGCTGTAAATTTGTAACATCTTGCATATTGCAATTAGGCCCTATCTTCATATTACGACGATGAACAACCCATAATGTATTGGTAGGTTCTCCAATTATGCGTTGTAAACCTTATAGCGTATGAATGCCTCAAAATAGCATTTACACTGTACAACTGTACACGTTCTGGTAGAAACTGAACAGGTAACTTGCCTCAAGTTGAATGAGAGGTACAGTACACTGTACCGAGCAAGAGAATAAGACTACGCCGCTAACCTGGAGGCACAATAACAGACTTCAGTAGTTTTTCTCTTCCTCAGTTTTGATCATACAAACAGCACCATATGGCGATCACTCTAACTCACCTGCACCCTGGAAAAGCAACAACAAAGTCCTACTACAAATATTATTAGTGTTACGTCCCACGACTATACTGTACAATGTTGTAGTTGTAGAATCTCATCAACACCACCCACGCTTCCGTTCCCGAGCTAAAACAGGGTATATAGACCAGGAAAAGCTAGATACAGTCCTTGGACTTTATACGTGCAGACCAACGGCCTTGAAAACTGTTGATAATGAATAATTAGTACACTACTGGCTAAGAACTGTGACAAACTTGAATGACGAACTGCAAACTTTGCCTTCATTAGTGAGCCCGAGATTCAGGGCCATTGGTCCGGTTTCCAAGCCTGGCGGTCGTTGATGGATGACCCCTCTGGATGACCCCTTATGAATAATATATTTCCAGGCGAACCTGACCTCATAACGGCTTTATTTAGCAGGAATTCCCAGAAGAGCTGACGACACCTGGCCACACACGGAACCCCCCACGTTTTCAACGTCAGTGTGGTCAGGAGCGAAAATAAGATGGCCGCACGCTGGCCACGTGCGGTCGGCCGCAGGAAAATGTGCAGGAAGGATTTGAGGTTCCAGGGCAGCCAATCCCTTAATGGCGTAGGGGGATAGGACTGGGGGAAGCCGAGGCATGTGCAGCCACGACGCCCCAAATAATCGCTTTTGTGGAGGGTTAGAGGGAGAACAGACTAGTAGATGCAGGCGCCCGGAACAACCGGTACCGGGATAAAGGAAAAGGTGACGTTAGAAATTCGCGGAGCAAACTCGACAACTCTCGGGCTCATTACGACGCTTGCCAGTTGTTGCTGGAGGTCCTAATTTAGTCGTACATCATTGCCAGGTATTGTGTCGGCCATCTGGATGGAAAACGGGCGTGGTGACATGGCGTGACTTTTGGAGGGCAAGGGGGTAGGGTGTGTTTGGGTTGGGAGGGGGCGCAGCGTGCCTAGCTTTTGATAAACGCTTGTAGGAGTAACGAATGGGGAACAAAGGAGGTGGTCAATAAATAGTTTCACTTTTTGTGTGCATCAAACTTAGGTCAACCTGAGTTAGTACTAAAGATGAGCCAGCCCCCTTTGTGGATTGAATACTAACAGAGGTTCTGCTTGTGTAAATGTAGAGTGACCGCTTTCCAACTAAGCCAGTTGGGTCGTGAGCAAACACGCCAATATGAAAATAAATAGCTGCTATTTTAGTAGACTAGTAGCCTACTTCTTCAATCGGACTGTAATTATTTTGCTAATATTGAGACTGAATCACGTGACATAGCGCTTGGACTACCCACAAAAGTGGTCAGAAAGTGGCATCCTGCGACATTTGGACGTCAAACCTTCTCCGTTAGTATTCAATTCGTCTAACCCTTTTGTGATTTTCGGGGCTTGACATATGAGGAGTCAGCCAGCCAGCGTCAGGGGCGTTGCCAGATGGTAAACGCCAGTACTAAAGGAGGGCCGTCTCCCCTTATGATTTCCTGGGGTTGGTCGGAGGTGGTGGTCGCAATATCACCGGAATGGAGCAAAAGTGTCACGCTCGGTTTGGAAGAATGCCCGTTTGCAAAATGGAGGGGAAGGGAGAGGGAGAGAGGGGAGAAAGGGGGCAGTTGGCGATAAGTGTTTGGCCCTTGCTGTGTGGGCCCGATATATGAACCTGATCGTCAATCACCTTCCGAATGGATGCCCTCGGGAAAAATTCTCTTTATATCAGAGGGTTGACATAGCGTTATTGCTACGCTTGTACATTGTTCCAGCTCCTTCACGGTCACTGCAAAATTAGTCGTGCGGTGCGAAAGCCCGCGCACCGTACCCTCTCCAATAAATCATGCTGCCCTACATTGCATCACTAATTGAAAATTTAATGAGTGCTACCTACGCATAGAGACTGGAGCTGCACGGGAGGAATGGGGGCCGCGGAAAAGAGAATCATTACACATGGGAGAGCAGTGCGCTTCAACACGGACGTATAATGCACTAAGCAATGATTTGTTACGGAGATTGATGCAATTGCATGACGTTCTGAACACTTGCGTGCTTTCATTCTGAGTATCGCGTATTTTTTTCGCTTTCATTTTGTCCACTATGGACTCCCAGCATTTAATAGTATTTTTTTCGGTCTTGGGGTCATCAGCAAGGAAATAATTAAACCTCTCGTCAGACTACCAGCTAAAATAGACCTATATATGCACATTGGGGGAAAAAATCGACATCGCCTATTGTCGTGGTTAGAAAAGTATTGCAATAGTTGATCCTGTAGTTACTGGATGAGGAAATATCTGGGCTTTTGTTGGGTTAACCTTAAAAATGCAACGGAGTAAAATTTTACACCGTTTCGGTCTAAAGAGTGTTGTGGAAATTTCGGGTCGAAAAAGTTTCTTGCAATGCAATTCAATTTCTGATGCCATCATAATTATCAGACTTTCATTCAAGTGAATAGTGGCGTGAAAATAATACGACTCTCCCTACAAAACTCAAGGACGTGTTCTTGACTAATCCCTAAAAACTTGAAGTGAAATAACTATAGCACCGAGTCAGGGCGAGATCAAAATCATATTTGATTTTAATGATAATTACGATTGATTGAATTTAAAATATTTTCTTGTACTAACATTCTGATAAAGACAGGTTGCCGTACATCTCCGTCCATAAAAAAATAGCTACCGTCATTATTTACCCCCTACCGGCTACTACAGCAAAGTATATAAAATAATGCAATGGACATTCGCATTTCAGGGTCAGGCTAAAGGACAAGCAAAATGTAGGTCACGGCACCTGTCCTGCAATGGACTTCTAATCCTAGGATAAAAAACAAACTTCTTAGTTCTTTGTTAGGATTGTTCCTGTCCTCATAAAAATTCCCTTTTCGGCATGAAATAATAATTCCTTGCAGTGGAATATAAAGCGGGGCTAATAACTTTTTAACAAATTGCAGTTAATTACCACCACACTTAATGGGGAGCATAGAACTTTATTAATTCTTTATTATCATACACCATAGTCAATAAATAAGTAAATAAATAGGGCAAGTTTAACGATAACACACAGTTACTGATGAAGTAGGCCTATACTAGTAATGTAATTCATTGAAACGGCGTACTTGTGGATGTAGGTTAACCTGTACTGCGCGCGTGCTTATCAAGTTCACTCTCTATCACTGACTTCATTTATTTTTCAGATGACCAGGAAAGTTCTAGATTACTAGAGTAAGCAGTCGAATTCTTCCGAGGTCAGCGTAATAGACTTGTTTGTTCAATATGACACGAAGTACCTATTACTCAGTTTTCGATGTCTCTTTCATACACTGGCGCCACCTCGACGAAATTGAACGATCATCACTAAGTCTTTTCAATATGAATCGCTTTTTTCAATGCGTTTATGAAAGGGGTAAGAGAAAAGTAACAACTTGTTTTTGTCATCTAAATCACAGGAAGGGCGTGAACTACAATACATCTTGAAGACGTGAGGCTAAGTGTGCCGCTGTCAGAATAATAACTTACTATAGTATAATATATGAAGAGGAGAGAAACAATTAACCGTCTCATTGTTAATAACTATCCGTACCCATGGAAACCCTTGTGTCTAGGCTGCGTTGCTCAGGTGCGTCGTGTACTGAATTGTCCGAGCATGTCCGATTATGTTTGGTCGGTTTCGGACTCCGCATTGCCACCGCATGTAACTTCCCATCGATACTGATGGCAAATTAATTAATTATACAGCATCGTTGGAGTACAGCCTGATAGGGAGCATGACAGCTTTTATAGTGGCTTCAAAGTGGTTGGTTGACGCATTTAACCGAGAATACCTGCAGTAATGAGTGGTGGAGGTGGGGAAGGGTTAGGACAATTTTATTCCTCCAGCATGATGACATGTGAAAAAAGCAGGATTGAAGGACAGAATCGGGACAGGTAGCCCAATTCCTGTGAGGTAACAAGAGGATACTGCAAAAAATGAATTATATATATATGAGTAACTTATACAAATAATATAGGCTACATAAATGTCCTTCCATTGATGTATACCCCCTAATCCCTTATGTATATAATAGTACTGACGTCACAAGCATGTTAGTTCCGTTGTTGATATTGCTGGCAGTCGTTGTTGTCCCCATTGTGATCTATTTTCGTCCTGCTGCTAAGTATCTGCTAACAGCCTGCTTCCATGGTCACGAGTTGTATACATAATTAGGACCACCGCAGTAGGACTAAAAACAGTCCCATCACTATCACAGTAATATTATATCTCAAGTCTGATATCAATCATCAAATCACGATATATCATACTCATAATGCGAGACCCAATAAATTCCCCTTCGCTTTGATGCAGTGGAATCATAATTCACAGCCAAGGGGAGCTTAGCTCATTTTAGTTTAGGTGGAGGTATATACTGTACCTGTTTGATGAGCTTATTGCGTCACTCACTGTCTGTGTCTAGCAGGTTGCAAGATTTTTTTTAAAAAAAATATTTATATATGTTACCCCGTTTTTGGGGCAGTGACCCTTTAGGGGGACAGCTCTGGGTACAATAACGGGGATGGAAAAATAAATTTTTACAGGTCGCAAGAAAATATACATTAGGAATAAAATTACTAGTACTGTACAGAATCTGTTTTAAACTGCGACATTATTATTAATTTCTTATACTCTATAAACTGCCCATTCATGTGGCTATAAATGCTATGCATATTAGTCATCCGCCACTGTATTGGTTATACAATTTTTTGGTCACTATGTAGCAAGAAAGTACAAATTATCCAGTGGCGTCCCTCGAAAAGATGGAAAAGCATTTGCACACATTTTCATACAAAAGTCTATACATTGTAGTCTATATTACACTACTGCATCAGAAGACCAGCACGAAGAATGTATAGTACCTGTCGAACAGAACCATATTGTTCTGTATTCATCCAACGTTCTAAAGGAAAAGTGCTCATAAAATTGACATAATCTGCAGGGTGTATATCTCTTTTTTACTTTTTACAAAATCAGCCCCTCCTTTTCTAGAATATGTCCAAAGAGGTCCGAAATGGCAGTATTCAATCACTGATACGTGTTTATTGCGTAGAAACACAGCTGCAATCGTGCAGCGTAGCCAATATTGCCCCCCAAGATGGGCGGTAATTTTTGATGCCAGAGAATACTTTATGGACACGCACCAGGGGTAATAACACTTCTGGACATTTTCCTCGTTTTGATTACGCCGCGTTTTCTTGGAAGTATCGATCACACCAGCAAAGTCGTAGAATACATGCCGAAGAAGAGGCTCGAATCTATATTTTGGCACCCGGAGATTTCCCACAGCCTCTGCACTAATACCTTGATGCCAATGCTGATCATTTAAGTCGAGTTATTCCACTCGGATTTCCTTAATCTCCTTTCTGGCTGTCTCCTGCTCCCCTACCTCCCTACCCCCTCCAGCCCCCTCCGTTTTTTTTCCTGTGGCCATCAGGTTCCGGAACTAATTTATCCAAACGGTTCAACCGCAAGCCCCACTTGTTTGTCTAAACGCAATTGGCATTCACACCACGCATTACCAACGTGGGATTAAGCCAGTGATTATTTTCTTAGTGTCTCTTGATGTCCTGCCAACAGTTGGGGCAGGCCAATGGGTTACGAATTAATTAAGCGAGCCATGTTTCCGGACGGAATCCTCTGGTTATCCGGGACAAAGTTTTTGGTGCCAGGTCACATTTGAGGTTCCGTGACGTAGCCCATAGAGACTTAGTCGTGCACATAAAAGTTAGCACGTAAAGCCGGTTCGACGGGCATGTCATGTCTCCGGACTCTTCCTTGTCACACCAAAGTGAGGCCATTTGGACACACGCTTGGGAAAGAAAGGGAAAAAAAAGGACCTGGTACAGCATTAACTTCCACGTCCGCAGTTGTCTTGCAAGTGGCCGCTGAATTATGCATGACGATTCTGGTGTGAGCCAGAAATTCGGGAATTAGGGCACGAGGAGTAAATATTTTCCCGGGCCATGTCTTGCTCGACCTATCTTTCAAATCTAAACGAGCGCCCGCATTAGTTTGCCGTAGCGGGGCGACTGTAGCTAATTTTGTATCCGATAAATGGTGCAAGTCGTAGGACTTTGCAACCGAACAATGGGTAGAGGGCAAATTCGTGGGCCTACGGAATACTGGGGGGGGGGGGGTACTTTACGAGCAGAAGGTCATGCAAACAAGTGGGGGTCTTATCACGACCACTGGTTATGCTCAAAACGATCAACATTTAATAAATGCATCCTGCTTGCTGCCGCTTGGGTGTGGGCAAGCCAAAGCAGCGATTATATCAAAATGCTGGTTCGTAATAGAGAATCAATAGCGCAATTATTGCCCTACCCTACCTTGCAGGCCCTGCACACTTACAGCAGTGGGTGGCAGTTGAGGGGGCTGGTAACTCATGGAATTGCTCATCATCCAATTAGTGCACCTACCTGGCTTCGTGTAAGGAAACTTGTTTCAACAAACGGTGCCAATGTTAGTATTCCATTAGAGTGCTGCCAGGAGCCAAAGAGGAAGCGCCACAAAATCATCTTCCGGCCCACCGATGGAAAACCACGTCTACTTACACGTCGTTATGTGTGTACAGTCAGAGAGAGCGGAGGGTTACATAATTTACGGGGATGCTAGTAATGGCAAGGCCCTTCTGCGTGACGGTAATTATACAAGTTTGAGGCACAGGAGGCCAGGGACATAAATAGAAGGCACACGAGGGTGGGTCAGATACAGAGGTCGCGGATTCCCCGTAATGGAGACTCTGTGTAACCTGCAGGGGAAAGACAACTTATGACACATGATAGCCAAATGGCTGCACTTCACTTGTAAGCCCCGCCCTGTGTTCACTACATAGAGTTGTGCCGTTTTGTAACTTTACGGAGCACGCTGGGGGGATGGTGGGAATGAATAAAATTACACCCGGCTGCCTCTGGAGAAAATCTATTAGGATCCAGACACCAAGAATCAGAATTTGTGATTACGCCAATGAAAAGTCAGCGATTTCAGACGCCTCTCAGGATTTGTGGGCTGAGTAGCTGATAATCTCCGACTGACTTGTGAGCACTCCCATAAAATGCGGAGCAGACTCATGTTGAATCTTTTACTGCTCCGGCCTATGACAAGCCCAAGTAATTGTGCCCAAAACGACCAGATCCTTTTAAAACCTCGTAAAATACAATAAAAATGTAACACTTTGAATATACACTCTTATTAATAACTAGCGGTATAGTACGGTACCAGACCTGAATCAGATTTATCCTGAACGATAGGCCATGCGCCTGGCCTCGACCAGGTGGTACGGGTGGCTTACCTTTCAGGATAAACTCGATTCAGTTCTGGCACCCTAATTGTACTGGCGACTGTACAGTGTACAGTGTACCCTATCTGCCAGCCCTTTGCAAGAAAGACCGTAACTCAGAGACACAAATGTCGTTCGTTGCTGGCGAGTGCGTCGAATTGCAGCAACCTCTGGCTCCTAATTAGCGCATAGCTGGCTGGTGGGAGAGAGAATTAGTTGTCCAGCCTGCAAAGTGCCTTCCTCATCTTCCCGCTAGGGGATCCTTATTAAGGCCCTGCGATCCCAGCATTCCTTTCCTTCAGAATCACGCCCCAGCTTCCTCTTGCCTGTCACTGCATCCAGTCCAAGAACTTGGGAAGCGCTTTTCCTCGGCGGAACAGACAGTGATTGATCAGCTTATCCCACGGCCACTTGCGGCTCAAACACTCTTCGCTATTGTGACCTTTTCTCAAGAGTGTTTTAAGAGACACTAAAATATTTAAGAGCCGCATTTTAAGCTCCTAGAGGCACGTTATGGCTTTCATTCATTCCACGCCCGGAATTTATGTGTATACAGAGTGCTTATCTCCAATCGACTTAATGGCTAGCTCCCAAAAAAGTTTTGCAATTTCTTTTATTGCGACTCATTTATCTCCTCTTTAACTTCCGCGTGCCAACAGGTAGATTGGGGTGATATTTTAGATTTGCGGGATTTGTATAGTTGCATGGGGTGCAGCCATATTTGCAATCTTTATCGTGTTTGCTTATCGCAACCTGTGCTCCTTTTGAATTGTATAGCTGTGAGAAACAACTGCACCCTCCTACATATATATTCCGGAAGTTTTCAGTTTTAGCGTCAGTCCGCGAATGTAATGCCAAACTTCGGCAACTGCACGCTCACAACTCTACATGGACTCTTTTTTTTTCAAGCGGCGCCAGAAATAATTCGATATGTCGAACTTTTACGCCGCAGTTAAGCATAAATCTTGAACATAAACAAGGTGGTCCGGGCTCAACACCCCTCCCGCATAATGAGCCGAAAGGACCTGCCCCCACAATTAAGGGACTATGCCTGACGTTAATATTGTCGGTATAAATTGTGCTAAATTATGTTCCAAGGAAAAGAAATATTAACTCTAGCCCGGGAGCTGCCTTTGGTAGATATTGCAGCCAGAAAGTGTTCAATTTTACGCAGTATTACACCCGCTAACAAGACGTTCAACAGTCATTTTTCAATTGTTATTATGATGTTAAATCAAGGAGTCGACACTTTCACTTACATCCTAACAAGAATACAATTTTATAATAAAAGACGCCAATATTTGACTATGCACCGACCCTGATCATCCTCATTACAAACAAGCACAGTCTACATTTCTCAAATTTGCACGATCAACCTTAATTTTGGAGGTTCATTTATTTAGCAATGTAGCGATCATTAATCTACTCTAAAATCGGTTGAACCGCCACTTTCAAGTAAAATGCTGACCTCTCGAATACCTTCAAAACTGTAGTCCCCGTGCACAAACTAAATCGCAATAATTTTTCCAGGAATTTCACGAACGAAATAACACGTTTCAAACCCCCCTCAAAATATTTCAAAACCTCAATGTAAATTTTTTTAAACTCCTCGTTTGAACGTGCTATCCCCCCAAAAAAGTTACACGCACTTTTGCATGTACCCCGGGATAAACAAGTGTCCGGAACTCTCGTCCCCAATAGCCGGCTTCGTGAATGGCAGTCAAGTGGCATGAAGTGCACCATTTCAAAGTTGAATGAAATATGAACTATTTCCCAGCCTATCCTCCCTGGAACGATCATCTTTTTTTTAAAAAAAAAACGAATGTAAACAATAGTCCCAGTAGCGGAATAACATATTGAGCACAAAATCACCCTGTAGAAGCTAAATGAAGAAGCTTACCTTTCCAGTGTAGGAGGAAGAGCCCCAGCAAAAGGAGAAGAGAGGCGCAGCTCATCGCCTTGGCCATGCCTGATTACAGGCCTTCATTGACGCCTAGCCGGCAGTAAACAAGCGGTCCCCATTCACTTCTGCGCCGCTCAGCCCCTGCGGATGACGACCAGTCTCAAGCCTTGCTAATTGAGATCCAAAGTGTAATTAGGGAATCGGCTGCTTCTCAGATGAGTGGGCCGATATGGCTGCTTCCGTGGTGCCGCCAGCTAAGAAATGGGATGCCAAAAAGTACTGGGCTTTTGTTTCAAGTGATGCTCAAGTGAGGCGGCTCCAGTGAGTCATTGTGGTCAATTGGCCAACAAGCACTTCCTGTTGCCACTTGTTTAAAAAAAGGGGGACTTTAAGACGCTACTTGGCTAGTTGTGGCTAAATTAATGACTACTTAAGAAGTTAGATGAGTGTTTCGCAAATTAATTAAGGATATTGCATTCTGGTGAATCCCATTAATTTGGCAATCTCTTTGGTATGTACAAGCTGGAGCAACGGTAGCAGCCCGTTTCTGAATGACCTTACCTGAATCTTTATCTCCGCTTACAACAGGATTAAGTTCAGTCCATTAGCAAGTCCAAATCACCAAGCAACACAGAAACCAAACACAAGTGCAACACCCACTGGATCACTTCATCCAAAAGTTAGTCTCTGGCCCGGAGGTGTATCCGTAGCCGACTGGGCTTGTTTCCCGCCCCGGACTCACTGGGATCCCCGAAAGACCGTAGAGTAGGGTAGGGTGGGTGAGTGGGGGAAGGGTGGGATCAGGGGTGGTGGGGGGAGTTAGGGGAGTCCTATACCTGGTTGTGGACGAAGCTAGGACCTCCTCCCCGCCCATCAACCTCGGCTCTTCCGACTACGCCGCCACCTCGTTCTTTTCACGCACGCGCAACCTATTGTGCTTATGCATCTATGGTAAGGTTTTGGGGAGAGGGGTTGTAGTGAGGGGGACTCGACCGGTCTGTTCCTTCTTTGCCTCCGGCATAGAGCAGCATTACACCGCAGTATTTGCGTCTGTTTCAATGGTGGCAGGACCGTATATTACTGGATGAAAAATAACTAGAGTGTATGGTTTATTATCTTCAATCTATGACACTTAACATTGAACTAACTGGAAGCAATGTACAGTAACTAGTTGATGTTTTGGATCATAATGTGCTGTCCTTATTCAGAGTTATTCGTTGGCAGTGACTCTACGGTTACGTGTATCTAGTTTGTCACAAAATATTGGGAATGCTGGGTGTCATAAAAAGGTAATTTCTAAAGTGAAGTGTTGACGACCACAATGCAATATTGTGATCATCGCTTGCAGCTGGTGACAGATTTTTTTTTGCTATAAATTTTACGATTTTATTTTTTAAATTAGCATATTTTGATACGACGCATAAGGTCAGATCAATAACAAGGGATGAAATTTCCACTTTCTTGAGACTTGAGAGGGACGGTGGACATACATAAATTCCCTTTTCCCGTCGAATGTAGACGTAGAAACTGGAAATCTGGGCGGGGGGTGTCTATATTACGTTAACCAATCCTGTTGAGACAGTAAAATAATATCGGAATTTCTCGCAGATGCGGTTGAGCCTGCACTTACGAATTAGTCGCAAACTTCGCTTTGATATACGACCCATTCGTGAGTCCGGGGGAATTAGGAGCGCTCCAAAAGCAAAATTATTATAAAGCGATTATGTGACTCCGACATGACTGGCGATTACGTACACGTTGAGGCAAAGAGTTGGACCAATTCGGCCAGACGATTCGCCAATGCAAATTTTTAAATAATTCGTACTTGATTTTTTGAATAAATTCTGGCCACATAACTGTACGTATATTATGACTTTACGAGTAGTCATTTTCTGGCAATTCGTGGTTTTATGAACGTCAAAAATCCCCCGCAATCCCGTGTGATTTAGCGTGCGGGAATTTTTAAGTACTCTTTGCATTATCAGCCCAGCTGCTGATGCTCTCAGGCAGGAGGGCCAGATATACTGGAAACGGACAAAACTGTGACTACCATAACTGTGGTCGAGAGGTAAGGGACAAAGTTCACTGTTTAAAGATTTTCGTTTTACAATGCATATTAATAATGGAAACCTGCTAGAGAAATGGCTAGGTTCATAATATTATTTTCTCTATTATAGCATCCACTTTCGTGTTCCCTCATCACTTCTGTATTATCCAAATATTAGGCTCGCCTGTTATATTTCCGCTACAGATTGCAAACAAAAGCATAGCGAACACTAATAGCGAACAAATAAACTATACCAGTTTTTCTTTGCCTATAAATCATCATTAGCGTTTTCATGCTTCTCATAACTGTACAGTACCAGTGTTATTATTAATATTTTTACGTACTTGTTTAAACAAGTCCTTGGGAATTGTGTAAATACTTTACAGTATAATATCAATGTTACTTTGAGTAAGTCATATAGTTGGGAATTCTACATTTGAACCTATAGAACTTGATGAACCAGAACTAACTTATATCATAATAATGTCTTGGGAAACGGTGTACTGGAGGGTTAGTACTTGGGCACTCATTCACAAAGAATGTTTGTTGTTGTTCTTCGAAAGTGGTTCACTCAGCACTGGATACAAGTTTTTTATGCTATTTTACGTTTTTGGCTAATTTTGGAATTGTTTCTACAGTGGCTTGGGAACAGAAAGGAAGATATTAAAAGGGGGATATTTGAACAACAACACAATAATACCATTTGAACTTCAAAATGTAAGTTTTCCCTTAATTTTCCAAAAAAAATGTTTTCTGTGCATTATATCTCTCCCTCCATCCCTTTCATACTCTTACATCATCTATCAAGCCCTCAAGTAGCATGCTTTAATGATATGCTGATTCTGAAGGGGAGAAAAAAATCAGTCGATCTGCTTACTAGACGATGCCGAAATAAAGGATAGTCGTCTGGCTTTGTGATAATGAAAGAGCACATTTTCTAAACTACTTCTAAACTACTATGAGCCTGTATACGAAAGTGACACCCACGTTCTTATGCTATGCATTGCACCATTGACACACCGCAGTTACGTAGCACATGTGTTCGAGGGAAAGCTTTTTACTGCCCAAATTGCGGGCTACCCTTTGACACCGAGTACCAACCGAACGGAAAACCGTTAGGCTATATAAGGCCTTGCTCTAACGAAATGAGTTTGCGAATAATGAGAGAAAGAATGCAATTAATTTTGGGTTGTCCGTAGGCGTGACAAAGGATTGAGTCAGGAATAAAACTGTGATTGTACTCGGAAGTTTAATAAATGGTCGTATCCGTACAGGATCATTTTGTGTAAATAACCTAGATTTGCGTTTTCAAGCAACGTTCAATGAAATTAGGTTCTGGCCAATGAAGAGGATGTAATTTAATTACGTAAATCTCGGATATTATCTTTTCTTCCGTATACTGGACGGTTTTCTTTCGCCTAAGAAAAGTGATGGTTACAATATTTTATTAATTCGTTTCCTTATTGATCAGCTTTAAAATATTGAGATTGCGCCTGATTGGCCTAATTTTATGCTGAAATTAAAACTCGATACCGTATTCTGAACAGTTTACATAAAATCGTCTATGCCCGCACTGAAATGTACCGGAACAGTGAGCAATCGGGTAGGCCCACAGTCGGCAGCGTAAATAAATAGATATACCGTTGGAGCAACTAATCTGGGGATCTGATAACATCACATCTTGGCCCTGAGAACCGTCCTTGGAGGACTAAAGTCACGATTTAACTGGTCCAAGGTTGACTTCGGTTCTACAGAAGGATCGTATCGGATGCACGGATTAGTTAAACCAGCCGTATCTACTTTCCTCAAACTTCACTGATGAATTACGCCATTAACCCCACCAACATGTAACCAAAATGTTATAATGTTGATAGAATTATAAGTAACACAGATTGTGAACTGAAATTTTGGTGCAGTAAACACCCAATATAATGTTAGCACCCAAATGAATATGCGAGTTTGCCTGCCAGGGTTCATTTTATAAAATATCTAGAGTACACACGCAGGATACGGCCATATGAGAACTAAATATTCCGTCACGCTACGCTAATATTTGTACATAATCAAACAATGGTATGCCCCACTACACCCACTGCCCACTAAATATCACACTACCCCCCCTCCCCACCCCCCTCGAAAAAAAAAAACAAAAAAATGTCACGCATTGAGTACGGGTACCACCATCGAGAGACCCAGTAAAGTTAGCTCTAATCAGACCAATGCTTGTTGTGTACAGCAACTGCCCCACACTCTTTCTAATTGGAGGGGCAGCCCATCGTTTCAACAACGGATAGGAAATCCATGAATTTCCCAGGCGGGTTAGTGTTTACACAATCGCAGCACGGCGTTACTAACTACAGCATAGGGAGAGAGCTTGCCTTCCTACTGTAGTATCGGACTATAGGTCACAATGCAAGCCCTCCCCAAACCTCCCCTCCATCCACCCCCGCCTTTCGGAGGAAAATATAATGCCATACTGTGCCGCCACATTCTGTTTGAGAGCAAAACGGATGGCCTATATGAAATAAACCGATTATAGCTACAGATTTCACGAGGGCTGCTGTTATTTCTATGAGGCCACTTGACTTGATCAAAGTTGATCGTGTGTGGCTTTTTCAGTATGGAAAG